>VZTI01002729.1:3144548-3269966 GCA_013397865.1 Struthidea cinerea
TATAATATAATTATATTATAATAATATATATATAATTATATATTATGTGAGGTGCCTATTAAAATAAAGGAGGCTGTTTTTCTTCCATTTAAAATTTGGAAATCAATATTTCAGGTGTCTCTCTCACTGAAGTAGGGAAAGATCCGGCACCAATCCTGTGAGTTCAGCTTTGCCTTGAGTGTCAGGGAATGCTGCATCCCTCTTTGCATTAGTTCTGAGCTCTACCCGGTCACCAGCCCCACTCCAGCCAGGGGTGAGGCCAATCCTTACTCTGCAAAAGGAGGAGTTGATGAGGAGCCTTTGCCTCTTTGTTCCAGATTCTTTTTCTCTCTGCTTCTTGCATCTTCTCCCAGGGAGAGCATCCCTGTGCTGCTCAACTGAGCCCCGTTTTGGCTGTCCAGGGATGAATGCCAGAGCAGCAATGAAGGCAAGAAGCAGTTTGACCCCCTCGCTGGTGCACTGTGTTGTCTAAGAGGGCCATGAAAGCCCAGAACATGTGGGAGGCTACAATTTGTGTTTATCATTCATATTTTATGGGTAACAACTTTGATTTTCAGTTGTGAAAGCAATAGCAAGTGATAGCTGGGAAGCTGTCAAAATCACTGAAGTGTTTAGCAGTGTTATTCCAGTGACTATGCTGAAGACTATCTGTGGAATTCAAAGCCATAAAACATAACTGAAGTCAGGTCCCTTGCTTATCTATTTAAAACAGTTGAATTCTTTCTCTGGAGACAAGTGTGAAGGAAGAAGTAAAAAAGAAAAGGATGTCTGAAGACTGAAAAGAAATATATTTTCCAATACTTTGTGTATTTGGCATTTAATGCCAAAATATAAAAAAACCTGTGACGCAATGATAGAGAAATTTGTCTGGAAAAGCTCAATAAGTCATGAAGACCATCCCTCTCCTGTAGGCGCTATCAGCTGTCTGTCCAGGCAGTGTTCTCCAAAACTCACCTGTCTCAGCTGCTGCAGAGCTTTTGGTGATGTCTGCCTGGAGCCCGTCTGGCTGCAGTGCTGAGCGCTCTGCTGCTGTTTGTTGTGACACTGCGAGTGTGGGGAGCACCACCTCCTCCTCTGCGCTGCCTGTTGGCACCACCTGCGCTGCCGTGGCTTCTGCTCCGCTCCCCCTCTCAGTTTGTCTCAGATAAGGAGCGAGGCCTCAGACTCACAGGAGCAGGGAGCTGTTATCTCCTTCCTGCTGAGCGGGACTCGCGTCCCTAACACTGAGGGCTCTGCAGCTGAACTGCGCAGGCACCCACAGACTGGCTGCTCGAACAGAATTCTTGACAAGTTGAGAATCTTAATGTTGATGTTCCCTAATCAAGTAAAATGGCTGCATTCTGTGTGAAATTTTCCTCCTGGAGCAATGCTGAATACTGAGTGGCCCTGTGAATTTGTCAGAGATAATCTATTCCCAAATCAGACTGTGGTTATCCAGGCATAGCGGAATATTTCTTTGCAGAGAACATAGGAGGAGTCATATCTTGAATATATCTCAGAGCTGCAGTGAATCTTCAAAGCTCAATGTTATGAGGTTCTGGATAAAACATTTCTTGGGGGGAAACACAAAAAGGGTTGGTGGAAGGTGATGGTGCCAGGATGTCTTTGGAACCAGTAGGAGCAGAAATGGAGGTATGGCTTGGACAGATAAACTGCTGCTGGGGAATGGTAGTTGGGTAAATAGTATGGAACAGGGCAAGGAGCATTTAAGCATTACAGAAAACAAATGTCTGTGTTATAGCACAATGATTGAGTCAATAATCTCACCTAGTTTAAGAGTTCACTGTAGTCTAAAGTCTGTGAAACACCTAAAGAATTTAGGAGCCAGCTTTAGAGTCTGCGTGGCACGACAAGCTGTGTGCCTGGAAAGATTTAACTATCCTGATACCAAAAGTGATGCAGCCAGCATTTGAGAAGCACAAATGAGAATGCTGCATTATCTTCCTCTCAAGGGATTTGTTGTCCACCCTGCTGTAGCAATGCAGGTTGCTGCTCCTTTATTTGACTCTGTTGTCAGATATTAACAAATTTGAACCTGTGAATTTTGCAGCTGGTGTCAAACGCACTCTGCTGCGAAAAGAATTTAATTTCTGCAGGAGAAGGGACATTCTGCTTTATTTTATGCAAGAAAAAGGCATAGAAGGATGAGCAAGACTTAAGGATAAGAAAATATAATAGTTATACTGAATGGATATATTTCATCCTGCTCTGCCAGTTCCCCAATTCTGATTTAACTGTCAGCCTACACATGGAAATTCTTATAGTCGCTTGGGAAGATGAACAGAGAAAAAAACCCGGAAGCTGGAAAGAAACAGGGTGAGGAAATGCATTCTAGACCATGCTTTCAACAAATTTCTTAACTTAGGAGAATGTAAAGTCTTGTTTACCAGCTAAAAATGGCCACTTTGGCTAGTGTGCTCTCCAATTCCACCCTGTGTCATCTGTGACCTAAAGAATGTATGCTAGCATTACCTGCAGAAGCTGACCACTGAGTTTTGGTTGTGCCTACACTGACAAGGCCATATTCTTATTGTACGTCATAAAATTGGCTGGACTACTGAGATGTGCACCCAGAGAGGACAGCCCTGTTTTTAAAAGCTTTAGAGATGTCAGACTTCAGGGCTTTATCTGCACCTCCTGAGAGTGTCTTTGCTCCCTCTGGGGAAGCAGAATGTTTGTCATAACATCGGGGCACTTCCCTGTGCCTCCCATCCAGGTCCTGTGTGCAGACAATGCCCTGTAAATACTGACCCAGTCAGAGCTTCACCCCTGCAGTGCTTTGGGATAGACCCAAAGGCTTGTCCTGCTCCAGGCACACTGCTCTGCCCCTCGGCCACAGCCAAGCTGCCCCAAATGAGAAAATTCTCCATTATTTAGGCCAGGTGGAGGAAACAATCCCACAGATGCAACTGGTAAGGTCAAGGCCAGGATCTGCTGCACTTCACTTTCTATAAATTCAGGTTTATTATCCATTGCCATTGAGGCTGGAGTTTCGCAAGTGCTACAGATCTGGCAGAAAAGCTGTTTTCTATCAGGTTTAACACTGCTAAAGGCAAACTAAATCCATGAGTTAGTGTGTCTACGTATTTTAACAGTCGTACAGTGGCCATAACCTTTTCAGTGTTCTTTTATTTTAGTAAGCCTAAATTATTTTAGTCTGGGGACCAAACTAAATGGAAACATGGCTTTCTAATCATTCACTTACAGAATTTCCAGACAATAAAAATGCATAAACGCTTTCTTCTCTCCACAGCAGAGGATCTTCCCTCTTCCTCCCCTCCAAAAAAACCCAACAAAACAGCAAAGCCAGAAGAGAGGCTGCATGAATTCAAGCTGCTATGCTTCCTTCCATGGTCAGAATAATGAGCAGAAAAGTTCTAATGCATTAAAGTCAGGTGGAAAATAGAAGGACTGTGAAGATCAGACATGATTTTATGTTCAGAAAGCCTAAACAAAGACCTACATCTCATTGTTTAACCAAGAGATATAAAAAGAAAGCAGAAATAGATTAAAGAGTATAAATTATTAAACTTAATGGGAGAGAAGAAACCAGATGACCTTCAGGAAGCACACAGTGTTCTTGGTTCTGAGTGCTCGCTATTCTCATCTCTCCTCTCCTCAGGCTTTGCTCCACACAGTACTGGAGTGCTTGCACATTCCCTGGGAATTACAGTCATGCCAAGGGCTCGCATGACCAGTGTGCATCAGTCCATTATTTATATCATTTATACCGACAGACTAAACTGCACCAGGGACCAAGACCTGAGATTCATAAGGTCATGACTTCTTGGTAATTTTCCACTTAGATATGCTAGTAAAAAAAATGGAGCAAAACCATTTTGAGATCATATCTCAGTGTAAAATTGTTCTGTGGTTTTGTTTTTTTTTAGACACAGCTTTTTACAAGCTCAAAATGATTTGGAAATTTTAGGAGAACATCTTGCTTTTAGCACACTGCTGCCCTTTTAGGAAAGGCATCTTGTAGATTAATGCAAAACTCCACTCCTGGATGTCTGATTTTGGACACCTGAAGACGTCTTGGACATCTTATCAGACTCCTGTAGCAATAGGATCTTGCTTTCGTAAAAGGAGAGTCCTTCCAAATATTCAGAGAAGAGTGGAGCAGATCAGAAACATAAAACCCAAAAAAGGACAGAGGGAGGATCCTCACCCCCTAACTCATTAACCTCCGGCTCATCATCCCCAACACAGGGAGTGTTTCCAGACAGCACAGCAGGTCGAAGAAATAAGATCAGAATTTTTTCATCTTGATACATTTTTAGTAGTTTTTTTTAAGTGAAGACTGTTTGTTTTTCCAAGCTCGCTTGCCAAGTCTGTGCAAAGTGTTCATCACCTCATTGCTTCTGCTCAGAGACAGGACTGGCAAAAGCCTAGGACTTTGGGAAAGAGTGGACTAATGTCAGTGACGAACCTGGAAAACGTCAGCTGCATTCACACAGCTCAGGGAGAGGCATGGGTGATACCCCATTTCTCTGAGAGGGAAATACAGGTTTTGCTCGAGAAACATATAAAAAATTTAAAACTGATGTTGTAGTTCCAGCACATCAGGTCCGTGTGCAGAGTCCTGGGCTGTTTCAGTGAGTTTGCATCTCAAGCTGTGTGGGAAAAAGAACACAGATCAATGTTTTGGTGGGAAAACATCAACGGGGGTTATAGACAGAAGAGGTTTTTAAGTTTTTCCGGAGGTAAAAGCCGTCTCTTTCATTCCCTTTCCTGATACATGACAAATCTCTTACTGCGAGGACTCCTTACCAGGCTCCCCTCAGTGAGAAAAAGAAGTCGTTATCCTGCTAAAACCCTTCAGATTTCACTCAGGAATGTTTCAAATCTTTCTCATCCTCTTAAGTTTTTCTTTGTAGCAGTATGAACTGTTGCTATCAAAGCAATCACCTAGTCTGTGTGTGAACAAAGAAAAGCATTTCACAGGTTTCACATCGTGATACAAACAGCTCAGACTGCTGGATGCCTCCTCTTTCTAAATCAAGTCCTGATGCCTGGAAAGGACCTGGAAAATGGGGTAAGGTGCAAGGTCAGTCTGGAAGCTGTGTGAGAGACAATATCAGCTGGCTTCACCTGGAACTGAGCTGGAAGTGATTAGCCAGGGCAGCGATCACTGGTGCGGCGTGCTTGCTTTTTTTTCAGTAAATTAACGATTTTAATGGGAAAGTTTTTAGTTTTTAATAGCATTGTATCACAGTGTGAGACAGCTTTATCAGGGTGACAAGTGGTTCTCAGCTTCCAGGCTTGTAACTGCCGCGGTGTTAAACTCAGAGATCCACTTTCCTTTGAAAGGGACACAAATCTCCCTTTAAGATGACATGGGTTTAGTTTTGTCATCTGCTTTGCAATTCTTACTGTCCTAATGGGATCCTTCAGACTCTGTGATGTGTTTGGAGTCCCCGAGTAGGCAGTGGCAGATATTTACCCTCCAAAGTACAAAGGGAGAGCAAGTGCGACGCGGAGCTGGGCTCCTCTCTGTTGTCTCACACCAAACCAGCCCATGGTTTGTGTCGGCAGAGATATTTGCACAATTAGAATGCTTTGGCAGACATTCAGAAAGTGCTGTTGCCCACCCTGAAAGTATTCTATCAGAAACCAGGAAAGAGATGAGGATTCAAGATTCCTTGACTTTAGGGATCGGTTGATAGCAGTCCATGGCAGTGGCTGCTAAATAGGATGGAGAAATGCATCCAGCTCTTTTGAGTTACCCTGTCAGGAACCACTGCATAATTACACCTTTGGGATGGCCAGTTCTGTTTGGGTTCTTGAACCCTTTTGAGACTGTAGTATGGGTCTGCTCCATGTACAGAAATTTTCCTTTCTCATTTGAAGAATTTCACACTATTTCTATGCTGTTAATTTGTGATGTTTTTTTTTGAGAGCAGAAAAAATAATATTTCAGCTCTTTTCCGAAGGTTGACATCAGCTGAGTGTGTGCAAATTAAGGCAGAGTTGGATTTCCACAGTGAGCTATTTAAAGTAATTGTCTGTCAGGAAGAGTGATTTTTTACCTGGCCCTGCATCAACATGTAACCTTCAGTTCAGCACTTGACAAGACCGCTGTTACAGACAGCTGTCACATACACAGTTTGCCACTTTGATCTGGCGTTGTCACATCATGGATTTTGTATTTGAATTTGACACGCCAGGCTTTGCAAGTTTTCAGTAACTTAAGGAGTTGCACAGAATGTGAGGGCTCCTTTTTTTCAGTAGTGGATAATTCATGAACGTGGGAAGGTAAAAAGGGGTGGCACAAACAAGAGTGCTGCATGAAGTTGTTGTGCCCGTGTGGAAC
Source organism: Struthidea cinerea (assembly GCA_013397865.1). Taxonomy (NCBI): domain Eukaryota; kingdom Metazoa; phylum Chordata; class Aves; order Passeriformes; family Corcoracidae; genus Struthidea; species Struthidea cinerea. The sequence continues at coordinate 3,150,865 of VZTI01002729.1, forward strand.
AGCCTCCTAACCATAAGTGATGGCACTAAACTCTGGCAGATTTCTTAAAGAAAATTAAAGGGGAATGCATAAACAGCAGCCCTCCACTTATGAGCTGCTGGGCCCTATCACATGCCAGAGCAGGGTTGCCTCCTCGGTATGGTCTTGCAGGTAAATGTGGGTGTTTATGCCTCGTGTTGGGTGTCATTCCAGCACTGGATTTGTGGGGCAAGGTTTTAGAAGCAGGATGGCTTCTGGAGAAGCTTACCCTTCTTCACTGAGAAACCAAGAGTTCCTACTTGTTTGATTATGGGATAGGAAAGAGAAATGCTATCAGTGCTCTATTGTGCTGTAGTAGACCATTTCCCAAGCTGCTGTCTAAATCAGATGTTCTGATCTTTAAAACTCTGAGCACAAGCCTGGACCAGTAAGTCACTAGTAGAGTTTCCTGCTGGCTAAGAAAAGTGATGATTCAAAAATAGTCCAGGTTTTTCCTTGGCTCCAGACCTGAAAGGAAAAATCTCAGCTCACCAAGAATTGATTCATTATAGAAAACCATCCTCTACTACTGGAAGTATTTCTACATTTTAACATAATTCTGTTTGAAAATGGTCTGCTGCATGTAGCAGTTTCCTGTGTAGCTAATCTGGAAGCTGCTTAGCGTGTACAACAAAAGGAAACCCTTTAAAATTGGTTCCTTAGGCTGCTCTGGGACTTTAGGGGGTCTATTTAATTGGCTGGGCTTCTCTCCACCCCACCCTGCTCGGAGTTAGAGGTGGCTGCATCGGCCCAGCCATGTGTGTGGGCTTGTGCATTCTGGTCTTGACTTCTGATATGTTCACCCAAGGGTGGGAAAGCTTGGTTCAGGTGACAAACTTAATTAGGTCCTTTTTTTCCATCAGGTTTTTTTCAGCTTTGTAATATTTTAGTCTGGTCTTCCTCAATAATCCAGGAAGATGGTGAGGAAGAGGGAGTATGGCCTGGGATACTGAGCATGTGAGGGAAATACAGGAACACTGCAGCAATGCCAGGGTGATTTTAGGCAGGTTTTCCTGTCTCCTTTCATTTCCAGCTCATCTATGCGTGGTAAGAATGAATGAGTTAATGTCAACTCTGGAAAGGTATAAGTCAGGATGTGTGTAACTAAGAATTATGAACAACACAGATGAATTCCACTGCATCCATTAAAGCGAAATGTGCTGTTAAAAATCCTGCACATAAAGGATAAAATGTGTCAAGACTAAAAACAAACAAGCAAGCGATTTTTAACCTTATTAAGATCTGATGCCTTTCTGTCTAGAGGGCTTAATCTTTTAATACAGAGCTATAACGAACAATTACTTTTTACAGGTTACGATTACAATCTAAGATGATTTACTGTTTGGCTTATATTGCTGATGAGAGCTGGGCTGTTAATTTTACTGGATTTTTCTGATTTGGTGGTCTATCTTGTTCAGGCTCTCATTGCGTTTTCTGTTACCTAAAGCTCCTTCATGCTTCCGTGTCAGCAAGTAACTCAGCTATGTAGTACAATTTGTTGAGGATGTAGCAGCAGAAAAGGCATTACCCCCTTCAGATGTGACTTTTGGTGTATTACCTGCATGTGCAGTATTGTCAGGGGTGTAGTTTCTGACCTGCAATGCATTATCTGCTCCACTGACTTTGGGGCTGTTTATCACCAGTGACATATTTCTCTGCAGGAGCCTGCCATTCTTCTTGTGTCTGCTTTAAAACCCTAAATGCAGACATATAGTCTGCATTTTTGAGAGTGGAATGAAACCAGATTTTTCTTCTTCTTCTTTTTTTTTTTTTTTTTAACAATTCCCTTCAACGTTGTCAGTTAAACAGGGTGCTTCGTAAGCTGCTTTTGCTACAGTAACAAATGTTAAAGAGCAGAGGCACTGTAAGAGTGAAATTAATTATGTATGCTTTTATGCTTGTCCAACTAACCACACAGTATTCCCAATGAAATACTTAACACATCTGTGCATTCCTAAAGTCAAATAACATCACTATAATTTGAGACTTATTTCGAGCAGCGAAGGAAATGTTTTGTTACACCTCCAGGAAAGCCATTCTTTCGGAGGGGGCTTTTTTCATTTGTATGCTTTGATTGTGAGCTACTTAATTTAGTCAAAAATTCTAATTGAGCTTCTTGGCAGACTGCCTGATATTTGGCACAGTAGGAATCTCTAAGTTTGAACCTTTGGGGATGTTTTCAGAGGAACGTATGTCTTCTATTTCATGCTTTATTGTGGCAGACCGATGAGAACTTCTAAAGCAGATGACAGTTGACAGAAGATAACTCACACTGGAGTTTGTTCTCCCACTGTTGCTATTTCAGAGATGAATTTCAGATAGTCTATTTTGTTTATAGTACGTGAGGTTTTGGAATGATGATAATAGATGGCAGTGGCAGCAGAATAATTCAGTCATGGAAGCGGAGGTTAAGTGTGAAAAGAACTCTTTAACAGGAATGATTTCTGACTAAGCAATCTGTGTCAGTCGTTGGAGCAGCCTTCAGCAGCTGAAGGAGTTAAACAAGATAGATGTTATTTGACAGAGCAGTGTGTGTCATGGTCTCAGCAGACATAATAGGATGAAATTAAGAAATATGAATATTTAGGCTACAGACAAGGCTATTTCCTGATACTAAGACCTGTTCTAGTTTAAATGGTCTCTCAAGGATAAAAAAAAAAAAAAGCAGCTCCTAGCAGGGAATATTTAACACCATGCTGAACAATATGCTAATCCTCAGAGGAACATTACAGAATTGTCAGCAGGATGAACTAGCTGATCCCTTCCATCTCTCTTCTGTTTAATTTCAATATCTCAAAGTTTCTGCTCGGGAGAATATGAACTCCACGGCTTCGTTCTCCTGTTTCCTTGAGAACTGTCAAATCTGCAGCCCAGAGAACGACCCAGTGCTTCAGGACTTCCTCCTTTGCTTCCCACTGCCCTTGATTTTCACAAGCTGACTTGTCAGTGATGGCTCCAGCTGAAGCCTTTCAGCTCAGTTTACCCTCTTCCATACTGAGCATCTCTGTGGTATCAACCAAATGGCTCCATCCTGGAATCACCAACTCTCCAAAGATCCGGGACTTTGCAAGCAGATGCACACAAATCGAAAATGCCTTTGACTTCTCCCCTCTACTCACCAGGGAGAAACTGAAGGGTTTGCATGAATATCTGCCCCCTTTTTTGCCTCTGGAAATGTGTAGGTACTTCCACTTAAATAGACTTGGGTGAAAAATGAGAAAAAATTATGCTGAGAATAGGTTTTTTTTTTTTTTTTTTTTTTTTTTTTTTTTTTTTTTTTTTTTTTTTTTTTTTTTTTTTTTTTTTTTTNTTTTTTTTTTTTTTAATGTTCTTAACTCTTCAAAGCATTTTGGGTGAGATGAAATTGTTTTTCTGCCAGATCCAGTGCTATGTGCACATGTAGCCATTCCTTGGATAGTAAGATCCGAATTATTTCTGAGGATTCAGCAAGTTTCTGAGGATAGTGATGACAAACACCAAGAGGAGAAGAGGTTTGCCCATCCCAAGAGAAGGCATGAAGGTGTTTATAGGGTTTTTTGGTGATGAACTGCAAATCATCAGAGTAAGACCAAAGGGGAAACAGAGAAGTCCATAAATACCAGAGGCAGCCATAAAGCCCAGGTTCCCAAGCACCACTGACGAGCAGGCAGTTCCTCATTAAGAACTTGTTACAGTACATTATAATGTCTCAATCAATTTGTTTTATTTTAACAGTGCATCAGGTGCTTCCCATAAAATTTGAGGGCACTGAGTACTTAATTGAAATCAGCCACATATAACCCCTGTGCTCAAATAAATCTTTTTTCCAGAAGTAATCAACTGAACCTTACCTACATAATTATATACAGAGTAGCATCAAATAGAACCTAATTGTTTCAATAATTATAATCCTGTACATACTGTGTGCTGATCAATATACTTTTAATAATTGACCAGTCCATACTGAGGACCACTTTATTCAGAGGGATTTTTAACAGTTTTGAGAATGCAAATAGTCCAAAGGTCCCTGTGCTGGTTCTAAACATAGGGAAAAAAAAAAATCAAAAACATCTTTATTTTGTTCTTAGAGAATCTCAGATTTGTTTTTTCTCTCATTTTACTATAAAACTGCTTATATTGTTACAGTCTTGATAAAAAATATGATATGAAAAAATATGATAAAAAAAGAAAACTTCCAATTTGAAGGCAGTGACCTCAATTGTCCACTGTGACACACCCTGAGAAGTTGTTTGCACCTTCCCAACTCCTCCAGGTGACACTCAAGCACCAGATTGCCTTGGATGTACCAACAGGGGTAAGTACAGATGTCAAAGGCAAAACGTGATCATGTTAAATTCATAATGAGAACATTCATGTCATTAACAGCCAGCAGGATGCAGTTCCTTCACTTGGACACACCACGAGAACAGGCTAAACAGAATCATAAATAAACACTTCTAATAGCTTGACTACTTCTCGAAGCGGACAGGATCTGTTGCTGGAGGCTATGAAAAGGAGGTTTATTGAGTAGAGTTCTGTAACTCCGTGTGTACATTGGAGCACGTAAAGGGCTGCAGTGCCTTACAACGCACACAGAACCCAATGCGCTCTCACAGAGCCCCATCTGCTCCCCGAGCGCTGGGCCCTGGCCGCGGCAGACGCCTCGCGTGGTGCGAACTGTTTGCTGCACACAAACCAATGCGGCCTAATTACCAGTCAATAAATTCCACATCCCAGCCAATTAGTTGTCACAGAGACTCTCGTGTTTAGCAAATGTAACTGATCTGTTTCAACTTGCAAATTTAAGTGGACCGATATTTAATTTATTTAATTGCGGACCAATATATTCAGTGTATCGCACAACGGAAACAATGAATGCTTCCAAGTGCAATCTATTTAGGTTTGTTTGATGAATCGAGTGACTTCCTGCAGGACAAGATACCATGAATGCCTTTGAAGTCCTCTTCCTACCACTCCTCTTTTGGTACTTCTTTTTGCAGAAAATTATCTTTAAATCTGGGTAGAACACAGTTAATATAAATAACAGTTTAGGATACAGACTTAGCTCTCAAGTGAACTTTCACACTTGGACAAACCAGCACCAGACTGGCTGTAGAAAGTCTTTTCCAGAGATGTGAGGAGGAAAAGAATTGGGATTATCCACTACACTACTAGTGGTTTAAAAAACCAGAATCTCTGTATCTCTGCCAAAGGTGAAGCATTTCCAGAAACACTAAATAACTTCAAGAAAAAAACAATTAGAAGAAAACAAGGCTCTTCACACTGGGAAAGACAACGCAGGTGACTGCACGCGTCTGTCAGTACTGCTGCTCTGGGGAGAGATTAGAATCCAAAATCACTGTGTAATGAATAGAGTCTAAATGTAAAATCACACAGGGCTGCCTAGGGAGCAGACAGTCTGCAGCAGTGGATGCTGGCTGATTAAAAAACAGCTGAGATTACTCAGAAGGTGTGGGCACCACGTCATTGCACTGATTTGGGGCAGAGAAAATCCTGAGCAGTCAGGCAGGTCTTGGCCCGTGCTCTGTGAAATTCCCTTGAAATGTCTCAGATGTTTTTATTGAAGGTCATGAGCACTTCATCATTTGCATCTAAGCCAACGTTCACTGGCACCAGGTGGAGTTCTTTAGATTCCATGACGTGGAGGTCAGTTCTGGGGCTGTATCACGACGTATTTAGCCATGGAAAATTTACCACGTGTCAGCTTGGGGCTCGGAACAGTGGGGTGAGATTTGCTGTTGGGTCAGAAGGGAAGGAATTTCCAGTTCTGTTCCAGACTGTTGTAGACACTCTCAATATTCTGAATGGTTGCACCCAGCTCATAAACAGCAGTTTATCCAGGGGAGCTGAATTGAAATCTGTAGCCTTGTCTCTGGCAATAGTTGGGAGATAAGCTTTCTTTCATTTTAGAGGTGTTAGGCTCAGCATTAGTAAATTCACAGATAACTTTTTCCTCCTACTGAATATGCAGAATGTGACTCAGAACTGCCTTAAACGCTCCCCAAAGAAGGAAGATGACAGTACAGGGGAATTTATTCCAAAGCAAAATTCTATTGCTTGCAAGAGAAAATGAATAAAGTCGGGAACTCATAGCAGAGAAGCCTTAAGACTCCTCAGCTTAAAATTATTCCTCTTTACCATTCTAGTCTGATCTCTGAAGAACAGCAAAATTACCTGAAAAAAAACCTCTGCATAAATAATTGATTTCCTTTACTCTAGATATGGATTCTTTCTGCATGAAAATACTCTTGTGGAGTACAGTTTGTAAGGCGGTAAGAGTGAAGGATTCGGTCTTTTGCTTAATATACAATGGTTCTTTTTGATTTTCCTGGCTATGCTTTCCAGTTCTGGCAAAGAGAAGCTCTTATACAGCATTAAATGATGGTTTTGATCCTGGGTTAGTGATTTGAATTTGTATCACAATTTGTTTCTTCCAGGTTTTATTTTTCGCTTGTGCCAGGGTTAGGCCTAGGCCGTTCTGCAAAATTAAACTCTGGGCATGAATATAAAACCCCAAATGAAGTGAGAGAATGATGTTAATGGTGCCTCTGCAGGCTTCTGCAGACTGGAGAGGGAGAGCTGGTTTTATCCGCCACAGAAAGAGCCAACAGAGGCCCCGTGGCTTCTCTGAGGTGTGGGTGCTGTATCACACAGTCCCTGAAAATGTGCATCCGTGGACTCGATGGCAAAAACAAGAGTGGTTGTTTCCACAGGTCTCTGCACCAGAAAAGAAATATCCTAAAGAGCGCCAGAGAAACTCTTAACGCATTTCCTGGTTTTATTTTAATGGAACCAGGTCGCAATTGGAACTCACGGGGCACGGTAGGGAACAGATGAATTTTGAGGGGATAGGAACAGAATAATGAGAATTAGCATTTTGTGCAGTTTTGTATTCTTCTGCTGCCTCTCTGCCAGCACAGATGGGTGACTGGTATTACCTCTGGTCCACCTGGAACTCGGGCCTGTCAAAAAATTACAAATCACAATGTAAAGTAATCAGCTCATGAAAAAGTTCAGGCTGAGATTTGTTTCTCATTTGTCACATCAAAAACAAGAAACCTTTTATTCGGGAAGCTGGAGAGTATTTGACATTAATCCTGCAGATATGCAGGGAGAATAAATGAGGAATTTTTGTTGTTCATGTGCTCATATAGCATATTAATGATTTTGATAACAGCATAAGGATATTTAGCTACTGTCTAAAATCAAATTGTTAGGGTCTTGAGACTGCTTTTGCCTGCCATGGTTCTAGTAAATTTATACAATTGATTGTTATGTGACTGTTAAAAGTGTGAAGAAGAAGATCAAGTGTAGTTCAGACAGCAGTAAAAAAAGATTATTCTCTTTAAGTTTTATTACATCCATTTAGTTTATTGATTGACACGTGAACACACCTGTTTCCTTTTTTCTTTTTTGTTTTTTATCAGCAACCCATTTCACCTTCTGTGGTATTTGTGTGTCCTATGTGTGCAATAGTTGTTTAACGACATTGATTTTAAAAGGAAATAATTCAGCATACGAATAAGTGATAGAGGGAAAATTGCAAGAAGCCGATTTCCTTTACAAAAAAGATGTATTTTTTGTTTAGACTAACAGTCCTCCTATGGAGGTTGAAAAACATAGCATGGACTAAATTTAACTTCACTACTGTCACCAAAGATAATAATGTGTCCACCTTCTGCCAGAACAGACTAAATGACACTCGCTCCACTAACATTTACCAGCATTCAGGTCTCACGGGAAGGGCTATCCATGGGTGATGGTAGCTGGAAAAACAAATCTGTGCCCCTCATCTTGCAAAGACACGTCATTGGGAGAGACTTGTGGTCTGCAGCAGGGATGCAAAGCACAGAGCCACCTCCTGAGCTGTTAGGGCTGGCTTAGGGATGCTGAATTTGTGTCGTCAGATATTCAGAACAATTTCCTACAGCTGAGTGATTGCCTACAATTGTTACAATGCAACAACACCCTGGTGGGGAAGCTTCCCCAATGGAATCTGAGAGCAGAGGATCTGCTTTCTCATCTATTAAAAGTCAGTCTTTTCCTTTGAAGGACTTGCATGCACAGGAGAATCAGGTTTGTATTTATTTATTGTAACGTTTCTTCTTGGCTTGCCAAAAAGAAAAAAAGAGTTCAGGATAACCCCCTCTTTCTCCAGCTGGTTGGTTTAAAAATCCCATCTTCATTTCTGCACTTAGGAATCTAAATGTATATTCAGATGTTCAGCTAGACAAAGGCAGACCTGGAGCTGGGCAGAACCATTTCCAAAGAGAACAAAGAAATACCTGATGTGTGTTAGACACCACGGTTGAGAAATTTGGGTGCTGTTGCAGCAAAACAGAGTTAAAAACAAACCTCTGGGCAGTTCATGTAAAGCTTGGGCAGAGCCTGACCTGTCTCAGCCCTGACACCCAGCAAACACAGGACAAAACCTGTACCCTGTTATTATCTGCGGGGATTTTGTCCTCCTACAAAAATGTGATTTCTTTGCAGCCGCAGCACGAAGATTACAGCGTTTAAACCTGGAGCCCTGTAACCGTGAGGAAGTGAATGAAGTGCTCGTTTTGGCGCTGCTGATTCTGGAACAACACTTTTAGCAACCGTGAGTGGAAAATTAGGAGTTTATTTAAGATAATGAGCCTTACAGCACTTTCATCATGTAAATGCAGCAACCACAGACATACTCAAATCAAGATGATTAAACTGTATTGCATTAACTTGTTAAATTCTTTCAATGGCATTAAAGGCAGTAGGTGCATTTTTTTCAAAACTCTGTCTGAAAGACGACAACAACAATCAGTGCCTTGCACAGGTCTTCAGTTTCTGTTCTGCTCTTGAGCATTTTCATGCAATTAGAAAAGCAGATCTGGTGTAAAAAGCAAACCAGTGCTACAGCTGGGGGACTATTTGCTCTCCTGGACACCCCATCTCCACAGCCCCTCTCAGCTGTCACCACCTCTCAGGATGAAGGCTGATAATGGTGTTAATGTTGCCTTTCCACCCCCGTCTGTGCGGTCTGTGTGTCAGACAGCAAAATTTCACCTGCAGTTTTCAGTGCCTGAGTAGGTAACAAATACAGTCTCATAATCAGGAGGAAATAGGGGATGCAGTGAAGAAGCTGTATGATAATGCCCTGGAGGAAGTTACGTTTACTTAGTTTTGCATAATGATTGTTGACTTATACAGGTACACCACACCTGCAATGGGAATTTTGTAGTTTCTGACCCCATTTTCAGTTTAGCTTTGTGCTCAGGTCTCTTGGATGGACAGCTAAAGAGACCCAGCAGAGGCACATCAGTCTCTGTGGTTTGTACCTTGCACAAAACCTTTCACAGAAAATGCACAGAGCAGTGGGGGCTTGAACACAGCATCCTCCATTTTTTTAGTCCTGAGATTTCAGAGCCGTGCTCAAACTAGCCTATATTTAGCTCTATTAATTTTTATGCCTTTTAAGGAAATAAAGTTGCTCCAACAGGAAGACAAAGTTCTTTATTATGCACTGTAAGATTGTTAAAATGCCTTAGAGAGTGGAATGAGGTGCCTGGAAGTTTAGTTCCAGAGGCCTCTCTTCCACCATGGGAACGGTGGAAGATGTCTCAGATGTAAAACATGGGAAGAGCAGTCTCAGAAAGGGATCCACACTAAATTATTAGAAATGCTCAGCTGGGCAGAGACCACGGAGGACAAGACGATGCTACCAAAATCTCTGAAGTATCAAAAAAGTGCAAGTTATTAACTCAGAAACAATTTAATCTGACTCTTAGAAATCCAAGTCCTATTCAAGGTTAACTTCATGTGGCACGGATAAAGTTCTCTCTGTGTGTTAAAGGCACTTGAGTGCCACCAAGTAGAGAAAAAGATTAACAAGGTCTGCTCAGTTCCCACCTGTTCTTCCATGGATCAATCTGTCATGGCTTCCTCTGATTTTACTGCAGCAAAACATAACTTTAGACATGAGTATAAATCTGACTTGCAGAGTTTACCCATTGAAACATAAGATATGAGACTAGAAAAGAAAAAGCCATATAACAGAGTGCCTTCTTTACTGAAGCAAATCCTTTCTTGCTCCTTGGAGAGCAGGATGGTGTAATGTGGACAGATTGCACTTCTCACATTCTGGAAGAACGGTTTTTTTCCATGTTCTGACAGCATTTATTTGGATCTTGAAGAAATGGCTTACAAGAAGTATGGGGAAAATTTTACATTTGCCATGAATTACCCTCCTTGGAAATCCGTAATATAGAATAATATCAGTCAGTTGGTGTCTTTTGAAAAATGTTTGTCATTAGATTCTTATTTTGAAAACCAGATGCTAAGGGTGGTTTTAGCAGAAAAGTCATCACCACAGCTCCTGGAAAAACCCCAAACCAACAACACCGGGAAAATCTGTAACTGATTTAGAGAGCAGTCTGGTTGGGAATACAAGCAACCAAATATCTGCAGATGCACAATTCTAGGACCTTTGAACATCGACTGTTTCAGGTTGGAAAGGACCTCTGAACATCATCTGTTCTACTCCCTCAAAAATAAGGCTTAGTTTGGTGAGGTTGCTCAGCATTTTCTGCTTTTGAGTATGGAATATCTCCAGTTATGGAGGTTTTCACAGCCTCTCTGGGCCCGTGCTCCAATATTTGACCACCTTCAGCATGAAGAAACTTTTGCTTAGATTTAATAACACCTTTCTTTTGCTGCAACTTCTGCCCACCACCACAAGTCTTGTTGGGAATCTCTGAGAAATGTCTGGCTTTGTCTTCCCTGTCATTAGTGATCTCTCATGAAAAAAGGTTTGGCAAGGTACTGGGTGTCCACAACCAGGCAAAGTGTGGAAACAAATGCCAGGTAAAAGTGAATAATCCCTTCTCCTGAGCTGCTGGCTGTGCTTTTGCAGATGCAGCAGAGCACGAAGCTGATGCACTTCAGGTCTGAATTGTGCTCTTACTTTATTTTTAGAGTAATTTCTTTATCTATTTAAGGAATCCCAGAAATTAAGTACCATTTCATTGCTTTTTATATGCGATAATAAAATTAGTTCTTCACAGAGCTCACTGAGAGCACAGCTAAAATAAGTGTTGCTTACAGAAATGTCCTGATTATCTGCCTGGGAGTATTCCACTGAGGCTCTGTGGAGCTATAGGGGTAAAATTTGTCGTGTTCATTTATATCACAGATGACATAATGACATCATAGAGACCAGGGCAGAATAATAGATAAGTTGTACCTTTTAACCTGAAATTTCTGAATCCAGCAGTCCTTATGGTATTGTAGTGCCCTAAAACTTGCTTTGGGAATCTGAGTCAAAAGTAATCCATGCTTCTCACTGTCTGTATGGGCTGGTAGGCTGACAGCTCCCAGAAGCTCAGATGACCCAGACCATCATGAATTTTTATCTTAGTTCCAGGCTTTCACCATTAACATCTTTACCTGAGAATCTTCAAATCAGAATCTTTTAAATTTTTGATACAGAGATATCCATTTCTGGCATTAAAAGTAGTGAAAAGGGGCTATTTTAACAGTATTACAGATGGAGTCCTTTCACTCTGCTTTCTACTGCCTCCAATATCAGTGCTCCCTCCATGAATAAAGCAGAGTGTAAATAAGAGACCTGTCCATGCAGAAGTTGAAACACGTAGTAATGAGATGGCAGCACATTCCAGATAGCAAACACTGGTAATAAACAACCCCTGGCTCTATTTATCACAACTCTGGGATATCTAGACACAAGACAGAAGTCTTGAAATGGCACCAAAAACGTGAGGCCAAGCCCATTCAGAGAGCCTTTTCCTGATAAGCCCAATCTCACTGAGGTTTTTGCATGAGCAAAATGAATGTGCTTGATTGAATGGTCCCAAAGAGCAGATAGGGAAACTCAGCAAGTGATTATCAGAATTCTGGGGGGGAAAAAACCTAGTTGTGTTAGAAAAGGAGTCACTGCAGGATGTTTGGCAGTAAAACAGGTATGCAGGGAAAAATAATTTATTTTTTCGACCAGTATTCCTGAATATATGTAGGTGAATCCAGTCTGGAAACTCACACAGTTCTGTCAGTCCCACTGAGAACCACGGACCTTCTCAATTCTGAAGTTTCAGTGAGGAAACTACCCAGGCTTCCTGAAAGATGCAGGTGATCCAGGCGAGGATGTTGGTGCTTTAGTCTATAATCACAAGTTGATTTCATCGAGCGATTTAATACACCATGCGTGAGATTCAATTCTTAATGGACCTCATTCAACCAGGTGATGCTTCTGGCTCGAAAGGTGACACATCCTGAATGGAGTGAGGTGCTGGATGCTGTGGAAACTGCATTTTACAGTTTTACACCTTTATAAAAAGTGGCTATTCTGCTGGATGTTATGTAAGGTGCAGGAAATGACATTAGAAATTTAATGTCATTTAAAGTCCACTGCATGGAGAGTATTTTGCTGCAATTCAGTATGAAATCACACATATTTACAGTATGTTAATTTATTTTCTCTCTCTTCATTTTCTCACTGACATGTTTTGACACCAAAGAAATAATTTTCTAATGGAATAGAAAAATCATCTTGTGAAAGAGCTGTTGCATTTGGGTGTCCAAACACACAATCTGCCTTAATAGCAAACAAAATGACTACATATTTGGAATGGAGATGTTTGAGGTGAATGTGGAGAATTCTCACAGTTGACAGCCAACTTACATTTTTAAGAATTTGCCAATTTTTTTTTTTTTTATGCTAGCTTAGCAAACCAAACTGAGAAAATGTCTTTGTAGATAATCAATAAAATGTAATAAATTTAAACATCTAAATGACAGATCAATCAAGCTCACTCTGGAATCATCTTCAATCTCCCTGTGACTCTTCACAAGTTTCATGAATCAGAAGGGTGAGAGAGGCTGGGGGTCAAAGACAGCAATGAACTTTCCACATAGGGAGCAAAGAGACAAACCCATAAATTTTATAGTAACATGAGCCAAGGATAGGCTGCTGCATTTCATCTTCCCTCTTCCCTGGCGTGTGAGGCTGGTGCAGTGCAATTGCAACAGGCGCAATATGGCAAGGGTTGGGTTTCCTAAGCCAGCAAGTGGAAAAGTGTGTTTTTCCTGTTGGTACTGGGACATTTTCAGAAAATGTCTGTCCGAAAAATATCTCTGTTTTCTGTTTTATTTGGCTTACTGATCACTCTCCGAAAAGGTAGAGGCAATAAGGCTTGAAGAAGCTGTGCTGCTTCTGCCATTCATCCAAGGTCTGTGTGCTCCCTGTTATCCTCAAGTCCTACTGACACTGACTCTCTTCCCCCAGACTAATAAGAGCAATGAGAAATACATTCCTGTCCTGATTCTGTCGTTTGCCATAAGTGGAGCCACAATACAGCCGAGCAGTTTTTTCCCAGGGGATCATAAAAGGCAACAACCTGAAAAAGAAAATGCAACCCCAAGGATTTTCCTCCTGTACTTCAGGGTAACTCTTCGTACCATAAAACAAAATATAACTGGAATAACAGCAAAAGAATGAATCTCCATCTGCTGTATGGATAAAGAAGTGTAATTTCTGTTATTGCATGTGTTCTGTCTCGTATTCCGAAGCTGTCTCATTTCTCTGAGTTTAGGTGTAAGAAGATGAAAGTTTTAACCTCTGCTGCAACTAATACATTAAGCACAGAAAGCTCCACCATAAATTACCTTTTCTTTACCTTTTTCTGCCATTGTACAGATAATAAATTGTCTTCCTAATGTAACCAGTTTTATTACATTCTTGAACTTAGCAGAAGACAGATAATCACCTTTGCACCATTAGACTTGATTAAGTTAAACTCAGAAATTGGACCTGGAAAGCACTGAACTGTACATTTCACAGGCCGAGTTTAAACGCACGTGAATATTTTTCAATACTAATGACTCAGAGGGGTTTTGTTTCTACAGTTATGCAAATAGTTTTCCTGGTTGTTTTCTAGAGAAAATTAATGTCAAGGACATATTTTACAGCATGTAAGATGACATAATACAGAGCTTCAAAAGCAACCAACCATGCAGGTGAAGTTCTGTTCTTAAAACCAAACCTAAAATGGTCTTTTAGGCCTGTGTCTGTTAAGTGCTCTTCATACAAAGTAGGGTACAATAATATTAATTCCATTAATTCAATTTAATCATTCTAGTATGAAATAATTTTTAATGAGTCAAGATTTTTTTTTTTTTTAATTAATGAACCTCTGATTTTCAGTTTACACTGTGCATGAAACCCTTGTTCTGAGCTTGTGTGTAAGTAACAATGAAGTGGAATATTTTGATATTTTGGATCCAAATTTAGTATGCTACACTGCGTATTGAAGGGTAACATTAGAGAAAATTTTCTCACTGCCTCTATGTCTGAAAATGAAAACTTCCTTTATTTTCAACTCCCTATATTTTCTCTCTTTTACTCTCTTTCATGCTTTACCTTTCCATTTAATGCATGTGTATAATTTTTTAGGCTTTATAATAATGCAAGTTATTGTGAAAATCCGCATTTTCATCTTGCTTTGTATCCTGACTAGTCTCAGATTGTTACCTATGTATACAGACACATATATTAATGATAGGGAAGCAAACGAGCTGTTAGTGAGGTGAGAAATACCTGGCAAGTACTTTTTGGTCTCTGCATGAATTCTCTTTACAATCCAGTTCCATGCTTTGTCGGCACTTAAGGCTGTTAACCAAGCTACAAGAACTTCACAGCCAATTAAAAATAAATTTCTTTGAATTATTTTTCTTCACAGGAAGGAATAAGCAAGTGAGAAGGTTCCTGGCTATGAGTGTTCCAGTAGAATTTGTTAAGATGTGTGAATGCAAACTGAAAACTCCATATTTTGCTGCAGTAATCGTGGGGTGGAAGGTGAAGAAAATTTGGCAGTGGAGTCAGATAAGTCTGAAACATCATCTTTTTTTCTTTAATGATTCATCTTTCACACATTTAGCTGGAAAGAGTAGCTCTGAATAATTCTGTTTTGGAATGAACTCGCCTTCCAATGCCAAAAAACGTGAGAGACTTGGACAGAAAACATGCCCACCGCCAAGGCCGGACTGTGAGTGCTGTGTTCAGGACTAGCAAAACTGCTTGAAAATGTGTGGGTTTTTTCCAAGTGCTTCACTGAAACGGAGCAACTTAATTTGGTTGCTCTGCAGGATTATTTGATTGTGAGGATGCTCAGACATTGATTCATCAAACCCGAATTGCTTACAAGGAAAGGTCACAGGCACCTACTTGTTCATAAGATAACTATTAGCCCTGATTTAGGGTTGAAATTGCTATGGATTTCTCACATTTTCAACAACCCGTGCCTTTCCAGGAACTTACCAAAAAATAATGAAGCGACGACTCAGGAAAATCACATTCATTATCACCTGTACTTGTCCAGAATATAAGTTTGATCGCAAACACTTGTACTTATAAAAGATTTCCTGTGGTCTCTAGCAACGTTAGGAGAGTTACGTATTGTTTCTCCATCACATTTCTGAGGGCAAAAAGGCCATTTTCCTCGCCTGCTGCTATAAACCTCTGATGACAGATGAGTGGGCCGTGATGAACTTCCACACATCTGAATTTTTGAGGGTGTTCCTCTTCCTGGGTGTGTGGGTCCCGGTGTTTAGCACAAGATAAACCTCATGTGTGCAAACAAGTTCATTAAAATTGCAGGAGCCTGTAGCACATTTGTAACAGCTTGCCCAAAGGTTAACATTTATGGTTTTGCACTGCCAACATCCTTGCTTTTATGGGGCACATTTGTATGCTAAATTGCCTATTATGTTAAGCTGTAAGTTCCCATTTAGCAGCATCAGGAATAAGGTTTGACTATAAGTGTTTAGGTTTTATTAGTGCTGTGCTGGTCTTCTCAACAGCTCAAACTTCCCACAGCCTGAACTTTTGCTGCAACCTCTGGAGAGGTTCTTGTGTACGAGGTGGGTTTAGGAACAGATGAGGATAAGGAGCTTGGGAAGAAATGTGAGGCACCTCTCACTGATGGGAAAAAGGTGCCTTGCTGTGGCTCACCTCTACACGAGTCCTAAATGTCATGTTTAAGCAATGATTGCATCTAAAACAACCTCAGTAGCATCCCCTTTTTCATTTAACGAGACCAGAAAGGTCAGCTGAAAATATTCCAGGAGGAAGAGTGTTTTATTGGCAGGTAAATATGTCCGGTTGCTTTGTTTTTGCTGTAGGTTACTTCCCAATGTATGACCTAACAGAATGACTGTGATACACCAGCCCTGCAAGCTGAAATGGCAAATTTCAGCTGTATATGCTGTTCTCAAAGGTGAGCAAAATGTATTTGCTAATGAAACTGTGCTTCACGCCGATTTCCCTCGCTACCAGGGATTTCTCAGGAGATCCTGGGACTGAGGGACTTAAAAATGTCACAAAAGCCTTTCAATTCCAGGTCACCAGTTTGACAGAGCAGGGACCTGATTTCAGACAGTATGTTAAAAGCCTCCATGAATATCTGCTCACCTTAGCAGTGACTGTAGTCTGCCAGTGGTGACTGACTATGGAAAGTAACTTGACAAAAATAACAGAAGCTCAAGTCCTTAGCCCAGGCTTTCTCTGCAACTCAAAAAAAAAAAAAAAAGTAACAGATTTCTTTTTGCATTCCTTTGTCAAAAATGAGAACTTTGTAAAAAATGAGAATGTGAGAACATAAAGATGCTACTCTGCTCCTAAGCTTTTCCTACCATGCTGGAAAACAAGCAGATGTACCAATGTCCTTCACGGGACCAGGCCAGGTTTATTTTACCTGGTGGGTGTAAGGATGATGGTCTGTATTTGCAAATTGTCACAGAGCTTGAGAAACATCAGCTCTTGAAAAATATTATCACTGTAATTATTAGAACTAGCTATTCACCCCAAGCACAAGGGGAAAACACAAAAATGGAGTTTCATGTTGGTCATACAGAAAAATAAATATTTTCCAAGATTCACAAATAATCTTTTTATGTAACAGGATGTTCTTAGAGGCAAGAAAGAATGATAAAAGTAATGTGAAATCCTCCAGCACAATCCATGGCTGAGGAGAGCTGCCTAAGTCACTGATTAAACAGGATTGCAGAGTTGTGTGTTCTGCAGAACTCAACATTTTTCAGTGATTGTAACAGCTGGAGTGAGGAAGGTGCTTTTTTCTGTGTAAAATACAATATCATTTCCAGGAGACAGAGGTCCCACATGAAAGCCCCGAGGTCTCTGTAGGAATCTGTCTAGCTGAACACACTGACTTTGTTGCTAGCAAAGGCTGCAACCTCCAGCAAATGCAGACAGTTCTTTACCTATTAAGACAATCCGTAGGGGAGAGACTCGGGGAAAGTAGCTGAGAAAGTTGTTGTTTTTTTTTTTTTTTTTAAGTGACCTATTTAAAGTTACATTTTTCAAATAATTTAAGGAGAAGACTTAGTTAATGCTACTTAATCAAAGTTCCCTGCAAATAACTTAAAGGTGACAGGTCAGCAAAGACATGCTTACTTAAAGACAGTATTTTAAGATTTAAAATGCTAAGAGCCTTACCAAGTCTAATCTGCTAAAAATTATAATAAAGCATAAGAGAAGTTCAAACCTTATTTATTTCAAGATCAGATTTATTATTCTTCCAAGACCTTGCAGGCAGAGAAACAGACAAGAATTAACACAGCAACAATTTCTGTAAAAGCACACAGCCTATATACAATGGTGGATGGATGATGATTGATCCCTTCTGTTATCCAAAATATTCGGGATTTCTGCTTAATTATTCTTGATGGCGTAAATGGGGTTTTGTGTTTTAGGCAGTTAAAATTATTTACTTTGGGAGCTGGTTTTCTTTATACTGGCATAATGTGACATCTGTAAATACACTGCAGTACTGTGCTATTTCCAAGTTCTTCTTGGTTGTAAAGTTATTTTTAAATGGCTGTTGCTGTAGTTTGAAATTGAAATGGTGACCTTAACAAGCACTATCATTTTTATGCCTTCAAGGGGCTTACCCACTCTCTTTCGCTCTGATATTCAATGTCTGACTAGCTTGGAGTTCTGGGTCTATTATTTTGCTGAAGTCACTGAAAAAAGGGACTCTGCTTTGTCCTCTGTTGCTTTCTTTGGGTACATTTCATATTAGAATACTGCACAGCAGGATTCTGATTTCAAGTTAGTAATTGGAATAATATTCTAATTAGAATCACACACCTAGAACTTCACTTTTCCTAAGTCAGAGTTGCATGGTGAATAAGTAATTGAAGAACAAACCCAAGTGGTTTTCTACTTTTTATTAGGCTAAGAGAGTAGCGTGGAGTATCCAGTGCAGGCATCACAGACTGCTGGAAGGAGAGAGTTCACTGCTATAACGTGGTGGGAAAGGGGAAAAAAAACCCCACCAGCTAATGAAATGGTGCAAACCACAAGCTCAAAATTCGAAAGAAGACTTTGACATAACCACTGATATATTACTAGCCTAAAACCAAAATATAACTCAGCCTTGCAGCCGGGGCTGTGAGAGTGACAGGGTCTGAACACCCTTTTTATATCAGAGCGCTCTTGGAATTTCAACCAGCTCAGTAAGGGAAGAGCAGGGTTCTGAGAGAGGGGGAAGATTGCACCCTTGTGCATTCTCTAAATCAGGGCTATCCCAGCAAAAAACAATCCAGGACACATTTTAGATCCATTTGAAGATTTGTGAGGCAACGGTGTCAAGCATGTTAAGAACAAAGCGGCAAATCCAGACAGTTTTTAAGTACCAAATGATGTGATTTAGTTTAGAATGAAGCAATCAGTGTTTGGAGAATGCCTTTAATAACACTGTCTGTCCCTCTGGAAATTACCTATTCAGTGCAGGAAATTTCTGTTTGGTTGTTTCTGCAGGTAAACATTGTATTTATTACATTCAGAAAGCAACAGAAATTTAGATAGCTGAGCCTAGACAGGCTCCTGTAGCATTTTCTTTCTCCTTTACATTTATAATAAACATGAATTATATATGGAGACAGCCATGCTTTGTTTAAACTGCTGCACTAAGTACCCTGTGACAGCAGTAAATCAATGGTTTGCTTTCTCATACATTTGAATGAATGTAATAACTGGAATAAACAATTAATCTGATGGATACACAGGAACTCTCCGGAGCTAAGTAGAAGAATAATACTGTTCCATTGTTCATACATTTGTCATTTGTTGATGGTCGCACTTTATTGACTTTACATATTATTTGTCTAATTATTTGATTCTCAAAGTTATTTTGAATAATTTATTCAGTATTCGCTTAAACTGATGTCTGAAATTTGTTTTTTTGCTTGATCTCCAACTAATAAGCCAATTATGATCAGCTTTAGAAGTTATTAACCAGACTCCATCTCCTATTTTTGCTACCTAATTAAATCTAATGCTCCTGGTACTACAGTGACACTTGGGCACTTAATGTGTTAATGCATTTTTTTAATGGTAGTATTTGTATAACATATATGCATACACATAGAGAGGAGATAATGAATATACATGTGTGTGTATAGATAGATAGATAGATAGATAGATATTTATAAATACCAATGGCTGCTTGCTTATTAACTTGAAGGACCAGGATGAGCTCCAGTTGGGCTTTGAGGCTGTTTGGATGTGTCAGGAGACAATATGGGAGTGAAATTGTTCAGAGGAGCTTTCATTAGGCTTCTGCTACCTGGCGCCCTGGAGGAGCCATGGACATTATTAAATTACTGGGGGAAACACGGATGGATGAGCAGTGACATTCCGTGGACAAGCAGGAAATGTTGGATAATAAATTCGCAGAGCTTGCTCCATTTTGTATCTCCTGATTTTAGAAATGGAGGAATTTGAACCACTCACATGAGAGAAATAAATGCTGCATGGAATGTTCCTGCTCTGGTTCCTCTTTGCTGAGTAAAACCAAGGAACAAGGAAAATTATCTCTTTATAGGACTATTACCCACCGTACTCACTGCAGCTCTTGGGGTTTTTCATTAAATGCAGAGACATTTCACTTAAAGAAGAAGTTCCAAACATTTCTGATTGGGATTGGCCTTGCACAGGCGCAGACCTGATGGTTACTTGCCCAGACATTAAATAGGGGCAGTTAATAACTTTGTCCCAGACAAACTAATTGTTGACCATGGGTAAAGGGCTGGAACAAGCAAGCAAGATGAGGACCCCACATGTAGGGAGAAAAAATGAGGTATTTCCCCCCCACAGAGCTTTATGACATTTTACTTCAAGAATATCAACCATAACATCTACAATCACATAACTGAGATCACAGGAGATATTCCTGGTTTCTTTTTGAGGCTGGCAGGGACCAAATCTGTTTGGGACAGGACAAGTCCAAAAACATGAGCTTGCCTTTGGGAGGCAAGAGTCTTAATGGATAGCACTACTGTGAAAAATATTTTTCTTTTCTTCCTGCCAACCCTGTGAAAGGATTCTGAATAGTTTCTGTGTAGCCAGTGGTATTGATGTTTAAATGATCAAAAACATGGCTTTGAACATCTTTGTCTCGAGGCCTGGATAATTTCTTCTTCAGAAATGAAACCAAGCCATTGTAAAGCTGCTGAAAAAAGGAAAAGAAGGTCCCATGGATGGACTC
Source organism: Struthidea cinerea (assembly GCA_013397865.1). NCBI lineage: Eukaryota > Metazoa > Chordata > Aves > Passeriformes > Corcoracidae > Struthidea > Struthidea cinerea. The sequence continues at coordinate 3,171,441 of VZTI01002729.1, forward strand.
ATATTTTTAAAAATATTTTTAAAAATCCCAGAGTTACGAGTTACAAGTCTTACTCTTTTTATCCAGAAAGGAGTTTATGTTTGGGGAGGATGGGGCAAAGTATGTCATAAATTCCTTGTGCTGGGAAAAAATAGCATTGTTAGGTTCACAGTTTCCTCGGTAATATTTCTGAATAAACACACAGATTTCTGTATTGATGAAGGAAACATCACGAGTTGTTTAACTGCAGTCTTTTTTTTTTCCTTTTTAAATTCTCTCACATTCTTTTTCCTTGTATTAGCTATCAATTTGTTCATATTGCTTAGATCGTCCTGTCTGCTTTTCTTTTCCCCACACGACCTCCATATCTTCCCTAAACCAACAAATTTGTGAACCTTTTCACTTAATGTGGCTATTATTTCAGGTCTATCACATCTTATTACGTACCCAAAGAGGGATTGGAGTGTTGGAGTTGATCACGCACCACAGCAACAGGCAGAACTCGCAGGCAGCCTGGATTTCCTTCATGCCTGTATGCTGTAACCTGAAGGTAAAAAAAAACACCCTCAAAAAACAAACCCTCTTCATTCTGTCCTTGAATGCTCAGTGAGAGAGCTCCTTCATGAAAGGCACAGAGGGATTTTTCCTGTAACTGATGGCAGGCCTGTGTCATTTGCTGTAAGGATCTGATGCACTTTAATCCTCGAGGTTATTCACTGCATGTCCACTTATCCAGGCACTTATGCTCCCTCTGCCCCTGCCTCCTGTGCTGTCACATGCCTTACTGTGCTTACAGATGCACGTGGGCACACCTGGCTGAACCGCTCCTGTCAGAAGATAATCTGCCATTCTGGTTTCAGGCTATGCTAAAAATGTCTCAGAAATTGTCATAAATACTGAGCACCAAGTTTATAACTGGATGTCTCTTCTTTCATGCCAATTTTAACATTAAGTCCTTCTTTTGCTGGCATAAAGAGTATGGTAACTCTGTATTTTCTTTTCCCCCATTTCTATATCTTTTTCCAAATTACTCAACATCAAAAGGAAGGTGGAAAAATCTGCTTGAAAAATTTGAGGAGCTCACTAGTTAAAAACTTCCAAAGGTAAACTTTTCTGTGTTTGCAAGATCAAGTGAAAGAGATAATCCAAGTGTGATGGTTGGGTAAGGCTGATGATTACAAAAAGTCAAATGACAATGAAAATAAAATAGAGCTTTGAATTAAGACGACCTAATTTTATTTCCCTTCTCCCACTGACTGGCTCTAATAACTTTTAAGGACAAAGCTGTTCTGCATGACCACACCGGTATTGCATCCTCTGCTGAGATGTGAGTCCTCCTCTGCATTTTTCGTGAAATATAGTGAAATTAAAATGACAGATAATTGAGTTTGTAAAACAGCTTGGCAATCATGAAGGTGAGCCTGGCTTCCATGCAGCCAAGAGGCTTGCTGGCAATAATTCTTGTTTTATTAGGAGGAAAAAAGTCAATTCCAAGATAACATTTCCTGGCTGATCTAAGGCCTGGGTGTCCTTACATTTTGTTTAGCCTCGCTACAGATGTTTGATGGAATGTGGACAGATAATTGAGTGGAGGATCAAGTCTTATTCCTGGAATTGCTTTTAGGGCTACTGAAGTAAATTTTCTCAGTTCGATAGCATCAAGAAAGCTTTAAGTAAATGAAACTTCTTGTATTGTGGTCAGAGACATGAAACGTACCACTGCAATAACCAAAGCAGTCATATTTTCAAGAAATATGCCAAAGGAAGCCAGTAGCATTCTCATTTGAAAAGAAATAAATAAAACAATTATCGTAATCAGAATTTGGGAAGGAAAAATTGATCCTGCTTTTGAAATCCATAAAACTGCAGGCAGGAATAAATGTGTTAAATGCAGTGACACCTGTAGTCACTATTTCCTTTCTACTGCACACACGAGGTAATCACTGTGTGCCTCAGTCCTGCAGGAGGTGATAATTGCTTTCTGCCAAAACAAAACGAATCGCAAATCATTATTATTCTCATGATAGTAACAGCGTTGATTTTTTTGTTTATTCTTTTTTCTTGCGATGAAGGCGTGTGTGCACTCCATCTATCTGACTTCCTGTCAGAAAATTAGCTGTTACTCTGGTTTTTTTCTGCTTCCCAATCACTGCACTTCCAGCACTGCATTTTCCAATCTTCCTGGTGCGGGCGCTGACATTGCAGCAGCACGGGGGAGTCTGTTACCTTCTGTCACACCTGCTCAGAGCTGAAGTGACGTGTATATACTGAGACACGACCTGATGAAGCACAACACATCGGCAACGTGAAGTCGTGCTCTCTCTTGGCCTTGGGGACAAGCATGGAAACTGAAATTCTAATGCAAAAGACACCACAGGCAGTTGTGCATTTATTTACCGGATTCATTGATTGAGTAAGAATATTCCATTTCACCAGGGAAAGTACTTGGTAATATTTAATGAAAACATTTGCTGAACTGTGTGATTTCAACATATGTTTTTTTTCCTCATCGCCTATTTTGCAAATGTTAATGGGAAAGTCATAAATGAACAGAGGGTCAATCTAAGTCATTCCTACTGCTTGTTAGAAACCAATTGAGTACGTGATTAAACAATGTGCAAGCCTTGTTCTAATCCCATTCATGGAATGAATTTTATGCTGTAGAAATAATTTTTTTATAGGAAGATCATATACAGAAAGCATGTCATGACAGATTTATCAACAAACTCAATTAAACTAAAAGCTAGAATGCCTGGACTAGCAAAATTGCACAAGAGAAATTGCTTCATGAAGTTAATGATAATGCATTATATCCAGTGATGATCCAGCCTTCCTTCTGATTCAGGCTAAGATTTGAAAAGGAAAAAATACTCCAAAACCAAATCAGAAGCCTTTGCACTGCATCAACACAAAAGAATATGACCCCTTTAATCTTAACATGAACAGGAGGTTCATAAAGCTCTTACTAAAACCAAATCCTAAGTGTTTACTGCTGGTAGGGGATAAGGGATGGGCATGGTCAGGAAATCAAGTTCTCTCAGTGAGAGGGGTCTTTTCTGCAGCCACATTAGCAGAACCCATTGAGGGCTCATCCTTTGTCTTTTCCAAGTAGAAAAACCTGCTGAAGTACTCTAAATTCCCTTTTCCCTGGTAGAGGATGAAGTAAGGTTATAAAACCTTATTATTTATTAAGCTGGTATTACTAATAGAACCCAGTCTTTCTGATTAATTACAGGTATCTCTCCATCCATGCACTCCCCCAAACAGCTCACTCCAGCCACCCAGAGAGCCACAGTGACACCAGCAGCTGCTAGGTCAGTGTGCAAGAGGCTCAGGGGTGCGTGTGGTACTGGTCTCTGTGTTTGAATAAAGCAGCCACCACCTCCTTGGATGTGTTCCACTTTTAATGCTGCTGTGCGCTGCTGGCTCTGGGCAAACTCAGCAGCCGTGGAGCTCTACCCGTTTTTGCAGGTTCAGCCAGGCAGTCCCCAGAGCTTATCAGACCTTGGAAGGCTTTCACAGGATCACAGAATCAATTAGGTTGGAAAAGACCTCTGAGTCCGTCAAGTCCAACCTTTGACCCAACCCCACTGTGTCACCCAGACCACGGCACTAAATGCCACGTCCAGGCTTTCCTTAAGCACCTCCAGGGGTGATGACTTCACCACCTGCCCAGGCAGCTTTTTCCAGTGCTCGACAGTCCTTTCTGTGGAGAAATTCCCCCGAATGTCCATCCTGAACCTCCCCTGGCTCACACTGAGGCCATGTGCTCTCCTCCTGTCACTTGTTGCCTGGAATTAGAGCCTGACCCCCCTGGCTGCCCCCTCCTGTCATGGAGCTGTGGAAAGTGATAAGGTCAGCCCTGAGCCTCTTCCTCTCCAGGCTAAAACATGCTCTCTCTCCACATATCCTTACCCTCTCTTCTGGGACCTTCCCGTCCATCCCCGCTCATCAGCAGCTCTGGCCTCAGCGCACACAACTGTAGCACAGAGGCTCTGACACCCCCTGAACTCCCTGGGGGCACACACAAAACTCCGTGTGAAGGGTAAAATGCCATCTGTACTCCTGCCAGGCCGTGCACAAAGGGCTGGGATGCATATTCATAGCTCCGCTCTCTGGACTGAAGGGACAATGTTCATTTATAATCAAGACTAATTTTCTGTGCCCGGCTGGATTAACATATTTGTAGCCAATTTTGGGACAGGTACCTGAATTCAAGTAATTAATGTGTGCTGAAAAACCTAAAGAGCTTCCATTTGAATTTATTTCTTAATTTTTAGAAACCCTCTCCCCCCACCTATTGATGGTATCACTGCTACTCGAGAAATAAAGGCCTCTGCTTCTCTATTGGGCTGCAGCTGGATCTTGGCTTGCTCACAGTATTCATTACCAGATGAATAAAAATGTTGATTTTGCTATTTGAGCACTGCCTGCTTGTTATTTTTTCCATGTTGAGTACAGGTTGCTGTCTGTTTGTTAAAAGACAAAAGAAAATCAATACAAGTGTTGAAAAGGAACCTTGGGTATTCAACTTTGCAAACAAAGTTCTTAAATAAGCACCAAGAAAAGTAGTAATGGAAAAAATATGAATGCCTGACTTAATTACCAGTGCTCACATGAGGAATATTGCTTTTTCAAGTATAAAGGACCAAGTGGAAAAAGCAAAAAAAAATGTATTTCCAAGGAAAATAAAGATGGAATGATGCCATATATTTGCATTTCAGCTATGGTTATATTTTATAGTGATATGTCTTAAATTATTTGTTGATACAGAGGAAAATAAAGAGAGAAAAGTTAATCCCACATACTTAAAATAGAAAAAAAAAAAAGCATGATTTTTGTTTTAGTTGTTGCCAAGATTATTGAATCACCTGTATAATCTTTCAGCTTCTAGCCTTTGAATATCTCAGAGCATTCATCTGGGCATTCTGAAGATGAAGAAACTTTAAATAATTTATGATCCTCCCAGGAAAAAAAATGGCAAGTCTGCAATCCTCTGTTTTGGTGGTTTTCTTCTTTTCCTTTAAGACAATTCTGCAAAAGAAGTAAAACATACGGATATATTCCCTGCCTGCTCCTGAATTAAGACACTGATATAAAAATAAACAGAGGAAACAGGTTGGAGAGTGAGTCCCTGCATTGAGCATAAATTAATTGTTTGGTTCTTCTGTATTAATGTCTATAAATTTCAGGTGGATTTTCTCACTGATTTCTAATTAGTTTTAAGAATATATTTTATATACCTTAATTGATATCACAGTGCAGAAGGCTTAAAAGAAATACAGAGTCTTTTTAGGTAAGGAGCAAAGCACATCATTCACAGGAGAAAAACTTACCTACAAAAGTGGAATTAATGATGTCGGGTTCCATTTCATGTATAATTTCAAAGTTGCTTGCCAGGACAGAGCTGCCCAGCACAATTAGGCTTTCATGTACTAACGAGAGCAGGAAGGGCTGCCAGCAGAAAAAAAAAGAGAAGCCAACCAACCCTGAAATACAAAACATTTTTCTGTGAGGATGAGAAAAGTACATCTAAGAAGGAGTTGGGGAAATGAGAAACCAGTGATGGGGTCTTTCGTTCATCGACAGCATTTCCCAGGAAATATACATTAGGGGATAACAGGGAGAAGGACACCAGCTATTAGATATTGATATTTACCAATTTATTTATTCTCTGGCTTTCAATTACAGCCTTGTAAACATTTGGATTCTTAAGAGAAGAAAGAGTGCAAATAAAGAGTCATAAGAGCTACAATGATGTCCTACAAGAAGCTTTAGGCTTCAGCTCTCTTTCCCATTTCTTTATCAATTTTTCATCCTCCTCCCACTTCCCCAACCTAATTTCTTATAGTATTAAGTCATTTAACTGTTGCTATTAAATTCTCAGATGAGAAATGAGTAGGAGAGAAGCGCATTTGTGCTTCCTGTGGATATTTAGATAGGGAGCACCAGAATTTAGAAACCAGCCAGAGAACAGTCCTCTGTAGATTGACGTGGAACCATACAGAGAAGAGAATTTGGTGTGTTTGAAGAGTTTTGTTAACCTCTGTCTTTAAAAACTGACACAAAAGAGCCACGCATCAGTTCACTTTTTGGTGCAAATTAACAAAATTTGTCTATTAGACTCACTGGGCACAAAATGGCACCTCAAGCCAAAGTTATTCCTTTACTTCCCCGTAAGAAGAAAATATATTTATCTACAGCTGATTTTACACAGAATAGCCATTACTTTGCTACTATAAAGCAATGGGTTTTTTAGTGGTTTTGAACACTCTACAATGCACACAAAAATAATTTTTCCACGTCATTTTCAGCCCCAGCCAGACCTAGCAGTTTTAGAGGTGCCTTGGTACCGTGCCACCAATGTGTACCAAAAAAAATGAGAGGAGCTGCTGATCCAGAAATCCTTTTAATTCAGGCAATTAAACAGGTTCAGTTCTGAGCAAAGCAGTTTGTGTTTATTCTCTACATGTTATGCAATTAAAAAAAAGAAATCAAAAGCTCTTCAGGACTTTGCTTATTTTTTAATGAAATCAATGTCAGCATCTAGTTACTAATAAGAAACTCTCAATAACAGATCCTTGCAAGAAGGAAAGTTGTTTCAGCTTCAGGCTGATAAAAGGATTATTAGAAAACAGCTCTCTGAGTGTGCATGGCTGAATGTTTAAACAATCATGAAAAATAATACTTTGAAATCATTCACCTGAGGCCCATATAAAGAAGACAGCCTGGTCCCACTAAAATCTAAATGTGATGGGTTCAGGAGAGAATCTTGAACTGATGGTGATGGCTGTAATGAGGACACCCACTCAAATCCTCCCTTTGGAACTCTGGTCATGCCAAGATTTTGGGAGAAGTTTCCAGAGTAGTTTTTTGGTTTTTTGTACTTACCCAGTGTCAACTTGCAGGGATTTTCTGCAGCAGGACCCTGCACTCTGTGCACACGTTCTGTGTGAAATACCAACAAAAAGGGTTGACATAATGAGTCATCACAATTTAAATTCTCATTACACAAAGCTTCATTCGAGTCAATACGCACAGGGCAGAACTGCAGGGGTGCATTTCAGCCGGGGAGAGAGGAATGAGGCACACAATTCTCATTATGGGTAAGGGAAGGGACAAACAATTCTCATTATGGGTAAGGGAAGGGACACAGCCCCTGCCTCCTGTAATCCCCTGGAAGAGGATTCATTCCCCTGGTGCTTCATGTTCAAATCACTCCGGGCCACGGCTGCTCCAGGAAGCACTCACAGGAAAATAGCTGCATTCCAAACTTTGAAATTCATCAGATTCAGGATCTTTTTGGAAATGACATTGCATTCACTCAGTGCAAAAGTATAATTGACAGTGATGATGACTCCTAATTGCCACAGGAATAAACGGAGACTTTCAGAAACTGGCAAGGGGAGGGACACAAACCACATTAGCATGGATCATGTATTTCCTCTCCTCTCATTATCTTTCCAGGGAGACTGCTAAATTTTCTCTTCCTAGACTCTCATTGTTGTCCACACAGAAAGAGCTGTTACTGAACCTGGTCACACCTTTCTTGAATTTTAGGAGATATTTTTAATTATTGCTTTTTAATAAACCATGCGAGCTTATATGCTTCTGGTTTTAGTTGCTTGTTTTACTAATGGCTTGTTCCAGCTAATTAAAGGAAATCTCCAGGAAATCTCTTTCTTCTGATAAGTAGGTTGCACAAACAGCTTCAAGGAGAATGCATCCTTCCAGACATAAATCTGTACTTAGAACTGCCAAGTCTGTTTGCGCAGGCTGGAGTGCTGTGCTTGTAACTTCAGGTTTATTTCATTATTGTAGATTCATGTGCTGTTGAAAAGAGATGTTTATTATTAATTACTGGAGATTTTTGAAAGAGAATCTTGTAAAATATTTTTAATTATGGACAATGCTGCTGTAGATTAGAATCAAAAAGGATTGAATTCCCAAAAAAGTGCATCCTAACTTTCAAGTTAACAAAAGTGATTCTTCTTTTAGTACTTCAGTGCAATTAAGGGATTTGATTTATGAATGTGAACCAAGTAATCTTTCCAACTTTTTAATTTTTCCTAGTTTTTGCAAACTCAGTTTTAACTCAGATAACTTGCACTGCTTACAGAACTTTACACCTAAAAAAATACCCAATTATCAGAGTGATATTTTGAATAACAACTTTGCATCTGTTGTGAAAGCATTCTAAATAAAAAAAACCCAGACTTTATTAAAGATGAAAGCTACATAGATCGTGAGTTTGAATTCATTTTGAAATGAACTCAAAAAGCTCTTGCTAAGCCCTCCAAGAGCAGAAAGGTGCAGGTTAGCAGTGCAGTGCTGCCTCTGCAGAATGGCAGCATCATCAGGAATTCAGCTTCACTGCTGAGGTTTAGCAGAGAAGCAGAAAAACACCCCTTATCCAAGGGGCTTGCAAAGGCACTTTGGAAAAGAGCAGGATTTCCATTGTGTCTGTGTTCTGGGCTTGCCAGAGGTATTCATCAGCCATTATTGATTTGGAAGGAGGCATGGCTGGAGTGAGGAGGATTGATCTGAACTCTCCCTTGGCTGAATTAACTATTGAGGGATCTATTCACATCAGGATGAAGCACTGAAGAGTGACCTACAACGATGGCAAATGTGCATTTCTGTCCCATTGCTTCACAGTGCGTGTGAAAAACTCTGCCTTGCTCTTGGGATTGCGTTTTTCCTCCCTCAGTTAGCTTTCAGAAAGATTATCTTTGCTAAGTTTAGCATTCCTTGATTTTCCTGGGCAATTCTTTAGAGAATTACAGAGCAGCACTTTCCTCTGGGATGGGCTGGTAAAGGGATAAGGCAGAAAGAGCTGCTGACTTTCTCTTCCAGCTGCAGTCTTTCTTGTGAGAAACTGAAGGTGGAAAAAGTTATCCGTCAGCAGTCTGGCTTAGCTGGGAGTTCTTAGCCAGCCCCTCTTGTCCCTAAATGTCCCAGCATCTCCCCAAGGCATTTCTGTGGTCACTTTTGCCATCCTTCCTTCCCCCTCTATGGGTCACTTAAGAGCTGGATGTGGTGGTCCTTGTGGGTCCCTTCCAACTCAGAATTTTCTGCGTCTTTGTGATTCTGCTCCTCTTCCAGGGAATCCGCGATTTGCAATCCCCAGACACAGGACCATGAGCTAGGTGGCTCCAGGATTGTCCTTGCTGAGGTCTCTCACCTGGAAATCAGAGGGCTGGGACCTCCCAGCTCTGTATCCACATGGACCAAACCTCACCCACCCAGCTTTGCCCTTCATCTCACATCTGCAACGCCTTCCTGCAGATTTTACAAGTCCAGATCTGGCTCAGTGACAGCCATCTGAAATATTTCTGCAAGGAACCTTTCTCTATTCCTCTCTTTGTAGCTTTTCCTTTTTTTTCCTTCTTCTTTTTACTTTTTCCCCCGTTTCTGTCACTCCCCAGATAACCTGTCACGTGCCTTCATGGCCTCTCCTCCAACTCATCATTTCTCATGAGCTACTGATACATCAAGTGCCACCATGGATTAGCTTCTGATCTCAGCTTGTTCAGCTTTTTACTGCACTTAGGGACAAACAGATTCATTCTTTGTCTTGTGCTGCTCTTCACAGTCTAAAGGTCCTTTCTGCAGACAAGGCCATTTCAGGGTTTTCCCTGCAGTCTTTTTCAGGGAGAAATAAACACCTCTTGCTTATCTGTTGCTCACTCCCTCTTTGTGGCAAAGAAATAAAAGGCATTCAAAGGCAAGACCAAGAAGCTACAGTCTTGTAAGTATGTTTTGTGATAGTTCAGAATGAATATGAACTTGATATTATAGTTTGGAATGTTACCTTTTTAAAAGCAGATTATCCAGACCTGTCAGCTTCACAAAGAAATAAACAGCAGATAACCTGAAATAAAGAATAAGCATGAAATTCAATGAATCTGAGTAGCTTAGGATCTCAAGATCTTTATTTCATTACTTGGGTTACCTTGTCTCAAGATCTTTATTATTTTAAGTACTTCAGTCTTAAGAAATTTACATATAGGAACTTTCCCCACTTATTGTGCATTACTTCACATGATGGAACTCCAGCTGAAAATGGGAATTTAGTCCCAAGGACCAGACTGAAGTAAATCTGAAGTAAACGTCCCTCAATGTGCATCATGTTGTTGTCGAGTTTGCATTTCAGGGTAAAAAATTAAATAATCAGACAGATTATTAATAATAATTTATAATAATAATAATAATAACTATAATAATAATAATAGAGATTATTAAATAATCTGAAATTGTTAATCATGAGAAGGAAGGTTGCATACCTACACTTGGATGGATTCCTGTGAAGGGAACAAAAGAAATCACAGCCATTCTTTTAATGATTAATCAAACAAAGAAGGCTCTATTAATAGTCTGGTTCTTCCTGAAAGACACACAGGAAGAGAAATCCAGAACAGTGAAGGATCTGATACATGGCTGACAGTCTTTCTTTCCAAAAAAATCTGTGTTGTGACCCAACAGAAAGCTCTGACTTCTGAGAGTTTTATTACATTTTATAAACTTCCCATCTTTGCTACCGAAACCAATAGACTACTTACTGTGTTAAAAATAAAGTGATCATTGTAGTGAGTTCACCTTCAAATCAGCTCATATTTCTTCTCTACTGCCTTTACATTTATGAGTTACAGCATATTGATTTCACTCTTCCCTTGCACTGAGCTTGACTCTCCCTTAATAGACAAAATGACTATTTGCTTTCTATAAATCCTACTATTTGTATTTCTTTTCTTCTCTGAGCTGTAATCTGTGACTTACAATAGGCCACTGCTCAGTGGAATGATGAGGGGCTAGTTCAGCCTAATATTGTTGAAATAACAAAAAAAGTCCAAGTGCCAGTCTGTTGTTACTGGAGCTTTTCTCACGGGTGTTCTTTAAATTATCTGACTTCCCAAGCAGCAGAACAGAGCATTCTATTCACCTGAAAACTGCTCAGGTAATTATCTCACGGCGCATTTGATCCCCTCACAATGCTCAGTGTTGGCTCCTGTTCCTTGCTCCTGCAGCTCCAATTTCTCACTCCCTGCTGTTGTGCTGTCTCTCACTCTGAGTTACTCAGGACACTGCATTCTTTCCCTCGCTGCCTGGACGTGACGCGCAGCGCTGAGTCGTCATCGCAGCACCCTCCATCAAATTCCCTTTTCCTTCCGAGATCTCTCCCGCTTCTCTGAGGCGGTGGCAGGTTTCTGAGCTGTGACCCGAGGATGCAGTGCAAGCTCTGTTTCCTGCAGGTAACGAGAGAACACGGGCCCTAACATTTCCTACAAGAGCGCATGTGTCACCGGAGCCCCAGCAGCTCCTGCCTCCCCCTGGGCCTGCCCGCTCCCTGTCAAAAGCTTCTGTCATATCTCTCACGGCAGAGGTGGAACTTTGACCATATCCATTTTTCATTAAGGGATCAGGTGAGATATTGGACTTCAGTCACTTTTGCCTTTTCTCTCCTTGTGCGGAAAGAAAAAAGAATTTCGGGCAGGGTAGAAAGCACTTCACACCATTGAGAAAGATGGGTTTAAAGTAATAATTTAAGACAGAACCAGGTGTAGTTAGATCATTATTCTTTAAAACTGGGCTCTCTCCATGCTCACCTTAACTTTTAGCCCATAATCCCAGTGAACTGAAGTTAGGGCCTTTTTAAAGTAAAAAGGTCAGTCCAAATGGAATTGGAAGGATTTGGCTCCTTTAATAAGGTTGAAAAGAGGAAGGAAAAGCCTGTTAATAGAGCATATTTTTGTTTGCTTCCTTCTCAGCGTGCCATCCATAAACAGCTCCATTCAGAAAACAAACAAACAAACAAACAAAACTTAATTAATGCAATTAATGCTTGTTATTCAGTGTCAAACTGTACTGAATGGGTCCAGCATCTTGGTTTGCCTGTGTTTCTCTTTTCTTCTGCAGAAATGCCATTTTTCACCACTTACTGTCCTCGACCTTTGTCAGCTTTGCTCTCCTTACAGCTTTTATAGGCTTCTTTTGGAGAAATTTCTTCACCAGTAGTGAAAAACAAGACAGAATCTGTTTTGGGGAAAAATTTTAACCCACTGAATAAGGAATGCAAAGGGAAAGAGCACTGAACTTATGAAAAATTTGTAGAGCTCATTAGTTTTAAAATTTTTTTCTCATTACTATGCAACTGAATTAGTATCTATGACATTCCTTTTTTTAACTTGTTTTCAAAAACCGGTGCTTTGATGAATTGACAAATGCACCTGGAATCTGCATAAATATAATAAAGAAAAGACGATTATCAGCTCTCACATCACGAAGATGTGTTGGCACTTTTACTAAATTGGAAAGACTTGACCTAACTCCTTAATAATTAGTAAGATTTCTGTAAGTTAGTAAAAATTGCATTTAACAATAGTAAAATTTTCATTCCCTTGAATTAAAATAGATTTTAGAAATACAGCCTCATGCCTCATACATCAAACTCCAGAGGAGCAATCATCACAACGGCTGGCGGTATAAAAAGCTGGTTTAGAACAGACAATTTATGATACAAAACAGTACTGGAAAATCCTACTCTAACAATTTTGATCAGGGGCTAACATTTTAGCAGGCCAAAAAGTCTGTAAGTCAACCAAGGAACAGAGGAACTGAAAGGAAGGCGCAGCTCCTGCATGTAGAACAGCTTCTCGTTGCCTCATTTAAAGCTATGGCTGCTGTGGACCCCTCCACTAAATGTTATTCCTTCTAATGCAGCTTCCAGGGTATTTTTCAGATGGCCTCCAAACAGGAAAATGCTCATTGCTGCATAAGGCTGCTGCTGTTCACTACAGGAGAAGCTGTGCTGCAGAATTGCATCTCTTTTGCTGCACGGAGAATCCTCCCTGTTCCTTGGGCTCCTTCCTTCCCTGGCAGTGGATGTGGAGCAGAGCTTCACTCGCCAGCAAAGCAGCCCTGGCGTGTGATGGGAATTCTGCACCTATTGTTCAACATCTCTCTCATTTCACCTCCAGCCCAAACCCAGTTGCTACCAGATAAATTCAATTAGCTCTTAGGCGTGGAGTTAAGAAAATATGAGAACGTGGGGAACCATCACAAGGGAAAGGAGCTGGTTTGAGTGAAGGTGCCCTCCACCTCTGTCAGCGGGGCAGGAGGGGGGCCTGGCAGCATTGTTATCCAGCACACAGATGCAGCATGGCTGAACAGAGCTTTCGGGCCCTTCAATCCGGTCTTTGATCATCTCTGAAATAGATCAAGGCAAAACCATTCCTTTCCTCTCTGACAAAAAGGACTTACTGACTTCTCTGTATTAAACATCCCCTCCTGCTCTGGAAATTGGGCTCAGGAATGTCACCTACTTACTCCATTTCTCTGTGCTCAGTGTAAAGGCCTGACCTGGGAGAGCTGTGGGGCCAGTCCTGCGGTACCTCATTGAAGAGCTGGAGTAACTGGGGCACATCCTCCCTGAGCAGGGCAGATGGGATTGATCAAAGAATCCACAAAGGATCCTGAAAGGAACTACTGGGAAAGAGCTGAATTGTTTGTGTATCAGCACAGACGGCCTTTAAAACCAACCAGAGGAATTCTAACAAATGATGCCAGTGGTGAAAGTTGATATTATAAGAATCAATAGATACCTGGTATGAAAAAACAGTGGCGGCTGGAGTACATTCATCAAAGTCCTTGCACGCCCAAGAACAGATAGTGCCATGGTGTATATTAAAGATGGACTAGGGCATAAAAATAGAGTAGCACAAGAAAAGAATCGATTTGGATCAAAATCACTCTCGAAAAGAATGATAAATAGTCATTGAGAGACTACAGGGATTCTTTCTCTGTAGTCCAAAAGGTTACCTTAACCAGTGATTGATATCTTGATAGTATTTATTACACACAGGCACAAAACCCACCTGCAATTGTTTAATTTTCTCTCATTGGAGAGAAATGCTACGGGCAGCAGACAGGCCCATACACGCTGTGCTGTGAAAAGTCACAGGGTTCTTCAACAAAAAGTCACCAAGCCCACTCAGGGGGATGTTACTGGAGTCAAAGCTTTGGTAACAACTCAGGATATTAAATGAGGGATAGAAAAATAGCCTTGCTGATGATGGCATCCTGTTTGCTCATTTTAAATGTAACGAAGAGCAGAGAGAAGAGGGTTCATGACACCATCTCCAGTTCCAAAAGGCAACAAAAAAAGGCAAGGAAAGGTTCTTTCAGTTGATTGTGGGTCTCTCTCTTCCTGCATTCACAGGTTTAATCCCTAAACTGCTTGAAACAAAGCTTTTGGAGGATACAAAGCACAACGTGACGCATAATGAGGGAGCACACCTGTTGCCCTGATGCTTTCCCAGGTTCTTCCCTCCGTTTTACGATACCTGGCAGTTTTGAATACCCCTGCCATATGCATGCACAAGTATTCACTCTAGCACCTGAAAATAATTCCTGTTGCACCTATTGACTTATGGATGCTAAACACAAATCCTGAAATAGCTTGAAATTCATCAAGTTAAGAGCAGTAGCATGGATACAGGGCATAAATCTATATTTTGACATCCTGAAGACACTGTTAAGCTTTTTGTTATCTTATTAAATTGTATCAGGCTTGCCTTGCAAAGCAAAGTACAGCCAGGATTGATAAATGCTTGGCTTCAGCTACACTCTCCCATTTATTTTCACCCTGTCAGACTTAATCCATAACTGCTGTTCAAAGGCAACGGGCAGGAGATGAGGGTGCATCTTGACTCAGCTGGTAGCTGGCTACTGGCAGCCAAAAGCTTCAATAATTTATTATTATTATTGTTGTTCAGACTGCATCTTGACATCATTTGTTTTCACTTTTTTTATGATCTATTCCCTGAGGATAAACAATTTATAATCACATTATTTAATTAGTTTTTATTCAGTGTCAATTTGCCTAATCTCATTGACCAGAAAGCATGGGTTTTTATGGAAAGAGAAAAAAAAAAACAACCCTTAAAGCTAACCCCAACCACAGCATCTGAAAAGCACATAGAAGGCTTAAATGGAAAACTTGGATTGCTGGAGTTAATATAAAAGTCATTTTTTACTCAAGCTGAACACTGCACAGATATCACTACCCCATGGCCACAGACAAGCTTGGTTTATCCCAAATATTTTAAGTGATGGAGGGGGTCTCACACTGGGTTTCACCTCAGATCAGTCTTTGACTGGAACCTCCTTTATTTTCTATCTGATGTTTAATGCTAGGGACAGGAACAAGTAAAGAAAGCTCATTTTCTCGTGACAGAGGCTATGTATGTTCATCACCCCAAAAAGTGCATTTTCCTTTGTCTATGGCTGAAAAATTACATCCAAAACCACTTCCTTCAGTGAGCTGCCAGACAGATGTAAATAAAACAATCAAATATGGATTTTGAGCGTCAGTTCTTCCCAGACAGCAGCAATATAAACTCCCTCTCACTGGAGAGCTTTTAGATTAGATTAGACCAGTCTCTTGATAAGCAACTCAAAATCACTGGCAGCCACAGAGAATCCCCTTTGCAAGCACAGCTGTAGAGGAGAGAGGAGGAGAGTTGTGTGAGCCAAGAGTTTCCACGTTTTCATCAAAATCACACCAAATGGTACCAAGTCATCTGAGCAGGAGGCAGAAAGAGAATCTTGCCTGTTTGAGAGAAAGTAAGGTATACTCTGAGAGTATTCAGTCAGCTCCTGAATGATTCATGGGTAGGAAAACAAAAGAAATCAAACCAGACAGAATTTGTCAGTTTGCTTCCAAATTATTTCTGCCAGTGGCTTGCTCTGCTTCTGACTGTCTGACTGCCACCGAATGTGGCACAAGTGCTGCATTCAAGCTTCAGACTAAATATTTTAAAACTTATTCAAAACAGAAAGATCACTGATTCTGAGACTAACCACCGATTTGGGGATGAGGGATGAGTTGGGCTGACTTGCTGTGCCTCTGCAAGATAACACATGTGGTGGAAAGGACTTCACACCACAGGGGACAGGAGGAAGAGGGAAAACAAAGGGAAAAGGGGAAAAACAAGGATTGACGCAGACTGCAGAAGGAAAGAATCAATTATTATTATTATTTATATTATTGTTATCATTGTGTAGCTTAGAAACAAAATGTCCCTGCAGATCATGCTCAGGGTTTGTGTCATCCAGGCAGGTCTGTCACCAGACTGGGGCCAGCAGCAGTGTCTGGAGTCCCCACAGATAATTGTGTGTGAGCACTTCAGTTCCAGAACCTCTGTGTTGGGACTTTCAAACTAGGCAATAAAACTCCACGCCGTTACCTGGCAGCGACTCTTGATGCTTGACAGCAATTTTTGTTTTTCTTTAATTTAAGTGAAATCCCTATTTTCATAGAGAATGCACTCACAGTTGTCATCCAAGCTTTGCTTTTTTAGGGAACCTGACAGCTTTTATTGTCCTGTTGGTTCTAGAGGTCACCTGCTGTCCCTCCTTCCCCCCATAACTGGGGCAAAGACCTGATCTGGCTGTTTTCCACTGCTCTGGCCTGAGCTTTGCATGGGCTGGGACCGCTTAGCACGTGGTCAGCTCTGACACCTGTATTCACTCCTTCCGGGTAACACAGGATCAATGGCCCTATAACAACATTTTATCTTGTTCTTACTTTTAACATGCCTTGCTGCAGAAGTGCTCCATGGGGGGGGAACTCTGTCACTGAGGTTGTGCCATAATTTTCCAGCTGCTACACTGCAAGGGGAGGAACACTCCCAATGCCACAGAGCCTGCTTCACTGTTTTATCAGGTATATTTATTCATAGGGCTTGTTTATTACCAAGACATGTTAAAAGTGAAAATAAAACAAAATAAGTGTTTCCGGATGTTCCTATTCATCATTAGAATCCATCTGAGTTGGAAAGATGCCACTGCATCAAGCAGCTATTTCCTTTATCCCTTGGGTTTTTGAGAAAATCTTATTAACACAATCTCAATTGGTCCCTTGATTTGGGACATAAAAAAAAACATATGCTGATTCCTTAGCAATTTAAATTAATCAAATACAGTGTATTGTGCACGTGCATAGAGAGCTTCTTTCTCCCTGCAAGCTACCAAAATGTTGTCTCATAATTTTTTATACGAGTGCTGCTTAATCTGCTCAAAACCGTCAGTGCTGTGGTTTACACCAGTTCTCACAGGTTACGGAGTGTGCAAACCAAAATGAGCTGACCAAGGCTCCCCTTGCCACCTCCTCAACCAGCTAAGAGGGGGCTGCTGGTGGCTGTCACTCCCTCACTCACCACAAAGCCCCAGGAAACAAAAAGCCTTCCACAGGAACAAGCTCCAGCTGAGGAAGGTATTTGCACTTTTTCAAAATTTTTGTTAAGATTTTCTGCTGGTGAGAACCAGCCAGGAGGGTTCCAGCACTAGCAGGGCTAACAAAGCCCATGCCTGGTTCTGGCTTCAGCAAAAATCCTGTGTGTTCCTTATCTTCGCTTAAACAAGGCATTCAATCATGCTGATTTACGAGCAGTTTTGACCTGCTTGAATTACCCTCTCTCTAACCAGTTGATAGTTAACCTACCAATTACCCTGGGGGCAGAAGAGCAGCCCTGATCCCAAGAATTTGTTGTGCAAAAGGCTGAATGACCCACTTACGCAGACAGAAAAAAACTGAGACAAAATTGAAGGAATTCTGTTGTATGTCAGGATTATCCACTCCCATAAAACACAAGCTCTTTTTCCACCTCGTGCTTTTAATCAGCATAGTTACAGAAGAACTATTTTGAGGTCTGAACCAATTGATAACCACTGTGGCAATCTCACTTAAAAAGTTGGTGACACACCAGAGGAGTGGAGCAGAGGACAAAGGAGTGGCAGCTCTAAGCTGGGAGCAGTGTGGAAATGTGAAGATCTATTCCCTGCCTACGCTCATTTGTTGAGACAGAATGGTGAAAGGAGTCCAAAACTAAGTATTCACATTCATTACCAGGGAAAAGAAGGGGGAAAAGAATTTTCTCTTTATTTCTTTTGATTTCAGGAGTGATTAGGTTCACTTGCATCACTTAAATTGCTCAGTAAGTGTTCTATCTCTCTCCTAGCAATAAAAGGGATAATATATTTCATTGGAGCATTTTCACTCAAAAGAGATTGGAATCATAGAGAACCAGGAAGAGGGGGGCAAGGTGGTATTCTGAGGGCATTAGGATGTTTTAAGAGTTGTTTCGCTTTCTGTCTGAAAGCACTCTATCACCCCTCTTCACATGCTGTAAATAAGAGAGCTGCTTCTCCTGAAAAACAGCATTAATGGTCATTATAGGGGTTTTTTTTCAGGCTCTATTATGCTCTGCTGGACTATTGAGCACAACCCATCAGGACATTCTGCAGTAACATGAGCCTGAGTTAAATCTCACTGCAGCCCCGAGTGCTCTGTCACAGATGACAGCAGCTTTACCAACAGCCCCGTGCAGCCAGCAGCAGCACAAAAGTGTCCTGAGAGTGGAAACCGCTTGGCCTCAGCATGGCAGCAGCAGAAACACCCGAACCTGCAGGGGAACTTTTCTGCAGGGCTGCCTGCTGGCCCCTGGAAGGCTCTGCATGCCCAGGGTGGGGCACGGCAGCACCTGCAGCAGCCCGAGCTCCGGTTACACCTCGCACCTGCAGCCTGGCCCTGGCACTGCTCCTGGGGACACGGAAAAGCAAGGAATTATTGAGCTTTTCGCTGTGATGGCACTAACAAGCCCGGAATAGAAACCTGGAGAAAGAAAAGGTGGAAATTCATCGAGGAAATTGCTAATATTAGAAGTACATAAAGGTTCAGATTTTGGCTTGCTCGTGAGGAAGATCTGCAGGATATTAGCATCAGCTGAGGCTGCTCCCATCCCAGAGTTGGAATGAAGGAAAAATTGGGGTATAAAACCTTATGTCCTGATTAAGTATTCTTCTCTCTGTGACATCCGTCCCAACTTACTTTTAGAAGAATGTAAAAAATAGGGAAAACAGATTTAAATATGCTGTTTGGGAGCAGAACTGTTTTGTAGGAGAGCATTTGCAATAAACTCCCAGTGCAAGCTGAGAAGGAGACAACACACATTAAAATTGTTTTCTCTTATTCGTGAGTGACAACTTCAACTACTCCTTAACGTGCTCTGACCTCCCAGCAGAAATATGAATGGGCCAAACGTGAAATAATTGTTCTCAGAGCCACCAGTACTTTGAAATTCAGGCTTCTAGACACAGAGGAGAGGTCTTGGCATTAATAACCTTTAATTGGTTTCCCCCTCACTATCTGTTGGCTCTTCCCAAACCTGCAGCCCCTTTCTTTGTTGGCTGTGGCATAGATGGAGCCTCTTTCATGCAGCTGGTGCTCGTGGCTGCACACCAGGTATCACTTCATGTTACTGTATTGTTGAGCCTGGGAGCACTGTTTGAAGAAAGGAGCTATCCCATGTTAGAAAGGATTATTTTAGGATTTCAAGGACACAGGCTGTCATTAATCCATCATGCACATGTGTTCTATCTACATGAACAAACATTTTGTGCTACTCACCAGTCCCAGATATAGGATCTAACTTCTCCAATGAGTTACAAATTCAGATTTTGATCTGAGTTTCAGGCTCTGTGCTGGGAACACTGAATCTACATTATTAACTTCATTATATTACAAGGTTGGATTTCTTTATTTTTCTGAAGCCAGGAGGAGATAGCAATAATATTGTGACTCCAGTATCTGCACTAAATGTTTTTAGATATATCTTGGGACAATAGACATGTTGCCTACCGTACCTGTTAGGCAAAATAGAAACATATCTGGCACTATTTTACAGAAAAATGAAATTAATTATCATGGCAACAATGGTTTGGAAGATTCAAAGTATAAATTTTACTTCCAAGGAGCTCTTTAATCCTGCCATCAATTCGTCACACATTCCCCAACTCAGGTGTCAAGCCTAGAGAAGCACATGGAGTGTGTAATTTGGAACAGATCAATAACCATCATCCTGGTTACTCATCTCAGAAATTAGTGGGCATGAGGGCGGTCTTTGAGCCATGAGGATGCCTCCACTCAGCTGTCAGCATTGTCAATCAAGAGTTGCAACCAGCGTTCCAAACTACATTAGATGTAAGTGAAACCAGAACCAGGCCCCCACATTCCAGCACTGTTGTTCTAAAGTTATGCAATGGCACCAGTTTTGCAGTGCATGGTAAAGGTCAACAGATAAAATATTTGGAACTTTTACTCATGAATATATTTAATTTGCTCCTGCGAGTGATTTCGATTACATTTCACAAAATACATAGCTGCTCCTAGTTTTGCAATTAAAGATTTCTAATAATACAGTCAAACCTTCTTAATCATTGTTCATTCTAGCATAAAGTAAAGCTTGCTGTGTTTAAAGAGAACCAAGTCATCTTAACAGCGCCCCTTTTTGCTCCTTTTTATTTTATGAGATTAGAATACTTAATAACCTTTGCCATATCTGGCTGCAGTGCAAGTGTGAAGAGTAAAACTTGCACAGTGGATTATGTGGCTGGGACAAAAATCAGTTCTGTAATTAGGTTTGGTTCTGTTGCTTAGGTTTGCAGAAAAAGTCAAAATTAATGGTTCTTTGCCTAAGATTCCCCTGCAGTGTCACATATAATAATTAGAACCAGGCATATCGTATGAATATTTGCCAAAACCACTGATTTATTTTTTCCTTGCTAAAACCCCATCATTTTTGAGGAAAATAAATAGACATACTCAGTGCCTAAGCAGTCATCATTTTAATTGCCAATAATTAAGACACTAAAATAGTCTTGGAACACTCACAGACCCTTACACTCATAAAAAAAAACTTAACTTGAGCTAGTCTCAGATGCTTAAAGTCCAGAGCTGGTGTTGCAGCACCTTCAGAGCTGAGCTGCAGAGCAGTCTTGGGACAGATCAGTGAGACTTTACAGATTCCCCTCTCACCCCTCAAAACTGAGCATGGAATTCTTTTTAACAGAAGCTTCATTTTCATTCAAAAGAAAAATGTGTTGAGGCAAGTTGATGGAGAAATGAACCCATTTGAATGTATTGAAGTTCTTTGCCGTGCTACAGTGTTTTTTAAATGGTGTCTAAACAGTTGGTCACAGATTTATTTATGTTTCCGTGTAAAGAAAGAAAATATTGTCATTTTCTATATGGGAAACAGTTTCCCTAATTATTTGGCTCCTTCTTCTGCTACATAAACAGCAATTTGTACCCCTCTCCTTCAACTGGCTGCAATTAACAGCTACATTGCAATAAGCAGATTATGTTAATTAAAAACTCAAAACTATGTAAACAATGGGAAAGCTGACTAGCCATTTTCTATTTTTGCCAACTGGGAGGAACACAAGAGAAATTAGTACCAAGCTTAATTTTGCTGTTTATAATCCAACTTATTTGTAACAAATTACAGGATTTTAAAAGTATTTTTAAACAATTAACTGTGTTTCTCCACACTATTTGAGCCACATCCCACTTGACAAATTTACATCTGTACGAACTGGGGGGAAAAAAAAGAATTAAAAAAAAAATCTAAAAAGGTGTTAGGGAAAGAGATTTGCACACATCATCACCAAAGTGGAATATTAAACGCAAGTTGCCTACCATGCCTGAGTCACGCTCTCAAAAAGTCATAGCTAAGGACAAAAGTGCAACTTAGTTCTGCTTCTTCAGCAAAAATGTCAGCAAACTGCAGCAACAAATGTCACCCAGCTGATGCCAGTAAATTGTGAAGCTTTCCCATGTTGCCACAGTTTCGCAGAATTCCGGGTTTGTCCTTCCCTTTCCAGACCAGGATTGTTTAAGGAGGGTGGGAGGCAAAGGTGGAACTGTTAAATATTTTTGTTTCCAGCGCCTCTTTCTGGCCATGGAATTATATTCAATGGACAACTCTTGGACTTTCTGTCCAAGAGTTGGACTTTGACGATCTTTGTAGATCCCTTCCAGCCCAGGATGTTCTAGGGTACCTCTCCTTCCCACACACTGAGGGGATGCCACCACCAAGGGAAACAGAAGCATAGAGAGGTGTGTACAGAGAGATCTATTGACTGGAAACTTGCCCTTGACCAGACTTTGGGGAAAAAGGAGCAGAATAAAGGACTATAGCCCTTCTTCACTTTCATCCAAGAAATACTCCAAGCACTTGAGGGAGACAGCACCTTTCCTTCCCCAGCTTTGCGTGGCTAGAGATCGCTGATTGAGCACAAAGAGGAGAACACCAGAGAGGGGAATGGTCATGGCTCCAGCTGAGGTGTTGGACTGTTTCCAGGGGGTTCTTCAAAGACTGTGTCGAAAAAGAAGATGGCATAACACATGGAAGAGCTCCTTCAGTCAGTGAGTAGCCAATATAAAAATACCAGTGCAGGGCGTGGTTTCAATTACAGCCCTGAACCAAACTGCTTTAGAATGGTCTCAGAAGACATGAAAGTTGCTGATGGTTGCATTATTCACAGCCCCTTAGGAGGCCACGTAACGCTCAGTGCACAGCAACAAACAGGAGCAGGGGGAGCTTGAGGAGGGCAGGCGTTTAGAAGCACTCTCCACGTCATTAGAATCTGCACCTTCTCTCTTTGAGTCGTTCACAGAGAGGGAGAGTGCTGGGGAGCTTCATGTGTATTATGTTGGAAAAGACATTTCCTCTGTTTTAAGGGCAACGCTGATTTCCCATCTCCCGCTCCCCGCAGAGCTCGCGGCCGGTGGGAGGGCTGCTCGAAATAAAAGTACAGTTGATCATTTCGCTTACTGTGTTTCCCCCGTTTTGCTTTTGGAGACACGAACTTTAAATGAGCTGCTGTAAAAGCTTCTCGGGGTCAAAATAGAGGAAATCGCATCCACCACAGAGACAGGCACTGCAAAAAAACACTAATATGACCATTATGTTCAACTCAGCAGCCTTTTTCCTGTTGGTAGGCTTTCAATACAAGTTTAGCATCAAGCCAGGCTGTCAACAGCAATGAAATCTATTTCTGTGACATTGAAAGAGCTCTTGATGAAAGTCAATCAGTTTAGGGAATGTGTTTTGTTGTTTTTGGGGGTTTTTTTTAATAGCACCTGGAAACAAGACAGGGGAAGAGTTGGGTTTTAACAGAATTGCTGCTTTTTCTTAGTTTCAACGAGGTGAGAAATACGTGCTAAGTAAACCCATTTCTTCTACAAGCAGCACATGTAGCGTTTGATGGGAACAGCGACATTTCCGTCTGACCATTCTCTCAGAGCCTTGTTTCTTAACAGAGTTAACCCTCTTGCCGGGTCTTTTATTCTGAAATTATTGGAAGGGTTTAGATCTTTTTGTGACTCTGTTTCTGGGTCAACACAGAGCAGCCCTCGGGCTCCTGGGTTAAACAACTTTAGTTTTCATACTACAGAAGGAAGGGTAATCCAGATCTTTCCGCTGAGTCCAGGACTCGAGGTCACAGCTCTTTTCAAGCTCAGTAAGAATTCACTCTCTGAAGTCTCTTCACCGCAGAATAAGATGATGATGATAATGAGGATTACGATGACATTCGTATTATTAGGAATCATTGTATAAAGCCAGATGATGGACTATGGGAATATTGCGGTTTCAGACAATGGCTGTGATGGGGATTTTTTGTTTTCTTATTAAAACACAACATAGGGAATTATATTGAAACAACGTAAAAGGTGATTTCAGAGTGAGGCACATAAAAGTGAGTGACAAAATAATGCCATCCATATTTCATTGTCTCTATCATGGGAGTTATTGCTGTGTTAAATCATCATCCATGGTTTTTCCTTTTGGTCTCCTGACTCAGTGCCCGGAGTGAGAAGCCTGCTCAGTACAGCTGAAACCCAGCCAGCTGTTCCTGCTGCCCAGCCCACTGAGACGCCCTCAGAGCAATGGCATTCCAGAAGTTCCTCAGGGAGTGCAACATTTTCCCGTTTGTGAGAAAGATTTTGTTGTTTTTGAGGTTTGGGTTAAAGAAGGATTGGCAGAGAATCACAACCATCGCTGTTTTCCTCCCACTCCCATTCCCTGCCCCAGCAGGGGCGATGAAGAAGTCCAGGGGGATGAGCAAAGCTCACCTTCAGTGTGACAGCCCTGAGTGACCAGAATTTTGAGCTGACAAGGACATAAACTCTTGTGAGTGAAGTGTGTTATTGATTTGTATGCAGCTACAGTGCAGAGATCAGGGGAAGTTCAAGGCTATACACTGATATCAAATTCCTCTCAGATTAGGGAAAAAAAAAAATCTAATTACTTTCATTGAGGTACACAAAATGAAAAATCTATTTTAGCATTTTGAATTTAAAATTGATCAATTCCTTTGTGCCATTTACCTCTTGAACTGATGGAAGCTTTGATACATTGTGTAAAGAACAATTATATTTTAGAATAAATTAAAAGCAAACATATTGTTTGTAAAACTGAACCACAGATGTTCTCGTCTTGTGGGTATTTTAAAATAAATAAAATCAAGATTGTGACTCAAAAAGATGCACAAGAAAAAAATTATTACTTAAAGTGCTCTCATTACTGTTAATACAGATGAGCCAGGAGTGATTCACCCTCAGAGGAATCATCGCTCATTTTATTTTTAGTAATTTTCAGGCTGAGTCCAAGGTTCTTTGCAGCCCCAGGAAGGTCTGAATGGTCTGATGGTTCATTTTTACTCTGCTCATTGGAATTAGTATTTTATCCACCACTTGCCTTATAATCAATGCTTTAAAAAATATGCATTCTAAGTATGCAGAAATGAATTAATTCCACTCGGTTTTCAGAGTCTTAGGCCTATTTAAAATAATCTCATCTGCTTGATACAAATAAGCCTTGTTTAGCCCTTCCCTTCCCCCAGTTTGATTCAGCTCTTCCCCATTGTTGTGGCAGACCTTTCAAAACGCGTTTGATCAGACATCCTTTCTGCCTGATGTCTTGTGCCAGTGATTGACAAGAGTCCTTTGTGAGCAAGCATTTCAGTAATGATGTACAGACTTGTTAGGGAGCTGCTGTGTCAAGAAGAGAAATGAACAATAAATTAGAATAAAATGGAATTGCATTTGAAACTTGGCTGGAGGATTTTGCATTTGTGAGGACAAAGGACATTTGACAATCTGAGTCATCTTGCAGCTTTGCCTGTAGCAACTGTCAAATTAGTTCTTAATGCTACAGGGAAAGGGATTGAGTCACAGCATTGCTTAAAGTTAAGAGGCTCATCAGTAAATCACTGGCAATATTAACAATTATGAACTGCACATTAATATGGCAAAAACACTCTGAATATTATGCTTACAACAGAAAGCCATGAGGTGAGCATAATTTTGCTTCCAGATCCCTGCGCCTTCTCCCAGTAACTACAGCTTTAAATTGGGGTAGGCAGAGCAAAAAGAAGTGAATCGATTCAAGATCTTTCAAACTACGTGTCCTCACAACGATGTAATAAGAAGAAAATCAAGTGCTAAATCTGGGTTTAGCAAAGTGTAAAAGTGAGGTGAGGAAGAGAAGTGCTTACCTGCATATAAATTCAAGATTCACACGCTTGTCTGTCGTCCCTAAACTTACACTTAGCAGGATCCTGCGGTGCCCCTCCCTCCCCCCAGGCACCTCTGGCTCCATCCCTCCCCTGCAGCAGCTGGAAGCTGTGCCCAGATGCCACAGTGGCTGCATTCCCACCATCCCATGGCTCAGATAACTCGGGGAGATCATGTGCCCATGCTGGGGATGGGGAAGGGCTGTGTCACGTACTCCAATTCCAGTCCACTCCAAGAGAAAAACATCAGTTTTCTGTTATTTATATTAGAGAACTATATTGTCTTTCCAATTTCCTCACACACACAAGAAACTCTTAGAGTGTTACACTGTTTTGATGCCAGAGACCTTTAAGTAGTTTCACAAAGCACAGTCCCTTTGGAGGATTTGGGTCAGAGGGTGCCCAGGTGTTAGAAATCATTGCTCACAGAGAATCACTGGATTTGAGCTGTTTTGAAAAATACGGTGTGTGTTCAGGCCAGCCCTTTCACCATCGTTTCGTGCATCATTTTATAGAGTGGCTTTCAAGGAAAAAAGAGAACGCCCATGTTTTATTTGTAAGGCTGAAGACAAGACTTAACTGCCCCGTATGGTGATCAGCGTAATTCCATCCCTTTCAACACCCCCGTGGGTCTGGCTCAATGTGCTCTGTGACATTGCAAGGAATCCACTGTGCCAGGCTCTCCACCACTTTTCAAAGGCACAACTGCACAATTCTACCATTTTCTGGCATGAAAGGGGTCAGAGGGGAACAGAATTAGATATGTTGTGGGAATGGCCTGAGGTACAATTGCATTGATAGCTCATAATGACACTCTAGGACACGTTCCCTCACAAGCTGCACCGGTCTCTCGCTCAGCAGGCTCTGCCCTTTTAAGTGCTTGCACACCGTAATGAAGTCCCGTTGCACTGACAAAAGCAGGATGATGAGTACATTCACCACCTGAAGAGTCTCTTAAAAGTGACACCAGAGAAAGAAATTTCCTGAGCTCTGCAAACACTGCACTAATGAAACGTCAGTGAGATTGGTTGGTCAAAATTCATCCGAAAAAAAAACCAACCCCGAAAGACAAACCCATAAAACCTCACAAGCAAGCAAAGAAATTAACTATTATGTGGAACTCCAGTGATGCATATTTTTAAAGGCCTATTTCATGTACCCCAGCTCCTACGTTGATCAGAGATGTCTTTCTACTCACCAAATTCTTTGCCTGGCACACAAAAATATGATCACAGGGGTTTTTTTGTAGGGTTTTTTTGTTTGGTTTGGTTTTGTTTTTCTTGGGGTTTTTTTTCTGTGAGAATATTTATCTGCTTCTAGGCAAAATCTTTAACAAGGTCTGAGAAAATAGCTCATTGCATAGAAAATAATTTCCTTCTCTTCTTCAGAAAAAGTCTAACAGGTGTAAGATACTCATTTCTGAATACCAACACGCATGCTTGAAAACACCTGCCACCTACCTCAAATTCAATCCACAGCCAGGAATTTTATCTTTTTTGTCTTTTCCAAAAGAATCCCAAAGAGCTCAGGTGGTGCTGGTAACTCAACCTGCAAGAGCTAACAAGGATCTAAAACCCAAACTCTAGACACGTGTAAACTGGTGAAGATCAGCAACAACGTGGAGACAAATCCCTAGAGAAGGGGAAGCATGGATCTAATCTTCTCAATATCTTCCTTTTTTATTTGTTTGCAAGTGGAACATTCCCTTTTTCTTGGACTTTTTAATGTGGGTTAATAAGCCAGGGCTCTTCTGCATCTAGAAACAGGTTAAGCACCCGAGAGGAACTCAGAAGAAAAACCAACTGAACAAATAAATCATAAAAAACAAAATCAAAACAGAAAAAGAGTAATTAATACAATTTTTTTCTCTTGTACTAAAAACCCTGAGGAAAGGAATCAAGCTTTAGACACTAGCTTGATGTAGGGCCTTTTCTCTTTCCAGGGAAAATATCAATGAAAAACATCCTGAGGGACAAAAAAATGGATGATCTGAGTTTAATGAAGGTTGACAATGACTATTATTGATGTCCTTATCCCAAATGACGAGAGGTTTAGGAGACTTTTATAGCATATTGACACTGTACTGGTTCAAATGCTCTTTTTTTTTTCTTTTAAAGCTAATGTACTGTCTGCTTCAGGGGTAGTGTTGGAAAACTTGATGTGCAGAATGACGTTTGTCACCCTTTGCTCCCCAGCTCAGAGCACTTTCTTCCTGTTAGATGTCTCTCGAACTGAATAACAGCTGCCTTAACACAAATTATCCTCTACCCATCAATGTGAATTTCAAGACGAAAAACAAAGGCAAATCTCAAGTGGAGGAAGAATGTTTCAAAATTGAGTTCTGCCCTACTGTCCTCCTACCTGCTTAGTTTTGCAAGAATGTGAATTCGGATGTTAGGACTCGAGAAAAATGGTAAGTAGGGTATTTCCACACCAACATGATGCAGAGTGTAAAATGCTACAAAGTGTTCAAAACACATCATCAATTTATGTTGTACAAATTCAGTAAACACTTATAAGGAAGATTAGAAATCTGGGAAAAACAAGCATTTTCATCTGCAGGCATTGAGCGTGTCCTCAAGAGGTCATCTCACGAAAAGTCATCTCACAAAAGGTTGGCTCAGTTGACTCAGATGAAATCCCACCACACTGCCCCTGCAATCCTCTCCAAAAAATATTCAAGTGTGTGTTCCCATGAACAATACTTGCCATATGTAAAAAGTAGATTACAACTACAGCCACTCACTCCAAAATTTTGTCAGTCTTCCGACATCAGATTTATTAAAAACCACTTTGAAATATTTCTAACTTCTCCAGATGTCAAGCATTTAAAAGAAATGCTCAAAAAGCAATGTCAAGCTTTTTATCTACCACTAGACGCATTGCAAATGTTTCCTTAAAAAGGGAATAACCACACTATTCCTGAAGCTTGCATATAAGCAAGGCAAACCTGAAGTGTGAGTGTACAGCCAGGTAACACCGTACTTGTGTGCAGTGCAACATATTCGTAAGTCATTAGGAGTATCTGAAAGTAGAAGCTCTCCAGCTCATTAGCACTAAAGCCTGGAAAATGAGATTTTATTAAACAAATTTATCTTTGCATAAACCAAATTCTGCCTCTGCACTGCCTATGACAGGCAGCTTCAATCATCTTTAAGACACAAAGGTCTCCCTCATCCTATTTTTCATCTTAATAACAAAACTGTTGCTACAAAAGAAACAAACTCTAATCAAGAAAAGAAATAAAAGGGTGCAGTAAAATGAGTACAACAAAAATGTTTGGCATTACCATATATTTTTGGTCAATACAGGGACCTGCACTTGCATGTATAGAAGACCGGAACATTACTGTTTATTTTAAAGGGAAGGCTCATTAAGGGTAAAATGTGCAGATCAGAAGCAGTCTGCATCATAAAACATTGACCAAGTTAAACATATGTACACCTCAGGTTGGATACCTTGCAAAAATAATTCCTTTCCATGTAAAAAATTCTTTAGATCTTTTCTTTGAAATAAGACAGGACTCAAAATATTTCTGAGAATCTCATGGCAGAGATACAACTTGGGAAACAGCTGTAAAAAATTCCACTCTATTTATCCAAGCTGAAAACCTCTTTAAAAAAGAAACCGCCAACCATTTTTTTCATATTGAAGAGCTCCTTGTGCTGAGGTTCCAGAGCCTGTTTGTCCTAAAATGAGTTTTCCTAGCAATGCCCTCTCCTGCTCCTGCTGGCTGGGCTGGCTACAGAGATTCCTTTAGAAAACTGAAGAGCAGGAAGAAATGTGTGAAATGATTGCAGGGAGCAAAGATCTCTCTAGAACCTTTAGATAATCAAAACAAATTCCACTAATTCAAAAACGATCACCTGTAAAATGAGTTTTCTTCACTCTCACAGACCATCACGACTAAACTTTCAAGAGAAGAAGTGTCCCTCAAACGAGGGAGTTTAGACGTGTGGAGCAAGGAAACAAAATTGGCCAGGCGATAAATCTGTCTATTAATTTAGTACTTAATGCCTCCCATCTTGTCTTTAGGTTGTAAAAAGGTTTTCATTGATCTTTGGCCATTACACAGCACCTGTGCTTTAAAGAGTGGTGCTATACCTGTTTACCAGCAAATTTGTGCCGTGTTATAGAGTGGCTGCCAAGTTCAGCATCTTGATACCAAGTTTACAGCATGCTTAGGCAAGTAATCCAAACAAACAATTGCCTGATGCAGTTCTTTATTTCCACTAAGGCTGTACAGAAATTGCAGGCGGTGTGGAAGTGGCCAAGAGTTATGAACTGTCAACGTGCTGATAGGAAAGTAAACAATGTAAAAGTGAAGCCAGCATTTGAGTCTCACAGCATGGCACAGTGCTGTAATGGTTTAAATCATAAGCCAAATGATTGTTATTATAGAGATAGTGAATGTCATGCTTACAGAAAAATTGTGCATGTTAAAAACGACTGCCATTAAAAAGATAAGTCTCACAGGAGGAAGGGACCTCAAGACAGTAAACAGACAAAATGCATTATGGAAGGAAAAAAAAGCAGGACAGAAAAGGGAAGTCTTGTCTAATTACCAGATTCAGCTATCATTTATAGTACTCCTTATTACCAGGAAAAGGCTGGAACAGACAGATACAGGGGCAGTAGACTCACTTATTTATTTATTTTAAGGCAACAGAATCCCAGTTAGATTTAAAAGCATGGCATCTAAAATATGCTTATGTGAAAAGAGAGCCTGGGTCTTTGTAGGCAAGTCTTTGGCCTTGGTGAGAATTTTGCATGTAAACAACATTCTTATATAAATGTCAAAATAAATAAAAAAGAAAGTTGAGGCTGACCCACAGAAACTCAGAGAATCATTTTCCTCCACCACTAGCACAGAGGTGTGTTCCTCATCACAAAAGAAGAGGAAAACTGCCCAACCATCCTGCCCATTACACCCAGAGTAAATCACCAGGAAAGGAAATCTCTCTCCATCAGTTGTCAAGGAACCTTTTCAGCTTACTGTCCAGAAGGCCACAAATGGGAGACTCCCTCCATGTGACAAAATCCAAGCTTATTTTTCAGTGTTCTCCCAGCACATTTTAAAAAACCCCAAACATCTGTTTTGGTTTTTTTTTTTTTTAAGTTATTGCTGATAGAGGACCTACAAAATTTTTTAGAACATTTTTCCTGTAGTGGCTTATTCAGCAGGTAACATGAGACAAAGACGTTGTGAAGAGCCTGCTTTGCACAATGCATGGAAGCTCTCACTGGTCGTGTGACCACCATCTCCTTACAGCCACAAATACGAATTTAGGCCATAAGCTCCGATCT
Organism: Struthidea cinerea; assembly: GCA_013397865.1. Classification (NCBI taxonomy): domain Eukaryota; kingdom Metazoa; phylum Chordata; class Aves; order Passeriformes; family Corcoracidae; genus Struthidea; species Struthidea cinerea. The sequence goes on from VZTI01002729.1 coordinate 3,202,146, forward strand.
GGTTTTTGAGCACACATTTATTTCTGTGCTGTGCTACCAAATATTCCTGAGGACACTCTACCCAGTGTCATAAGCTCTCTCAGAACGGAAACCTCAGTCTACACATTTCCTGGTGAGAGCCAGCTTTGTTTCCAGTAGAGCTGATGCTCAGACTGAATTTGTTGCCCTTACAGCCACGCAGTGGCTTTTCTGAGTTTCCGGGGGTGTCCCTATAGCAATCAGTTGCACTGAAATAGGCAAAGGCTGCTGGAACAGAAACACGTGTGCCAGGATAACTCCTCCTTGCCTGCACCTCCCCTCTGCCACTCGCAGCAGCTGTTTGCACAGCCATCAATGCTCTCACTCCCAGGGTCTCCTCAGGAAACATTCAGATCTGCTCCTCCTGAGCTCTGACATCACCCCAAGCTCCTGTGCCTTCCCAGGCTGAGCAGAGCAGCAGAAAACACCCCTGAGTGTGTTGCACAAATTTCTGTCGCTGTGTCTGTGCACCTGATCAACACCCAGACAGCAGAACCAGACATTTCACTTCTGTTACTACCACAGCTATGTAAAATGAAAAACTGGAATTTTTCTGTTTGATCCTCTCTTCTTGGTCTAATGAAGGAGCACATCCTCCCCCCGGGCATTCAGACAGGCTCACGACTGATTGCCCATTCAAATTCGAGTGCGTTATCCACTGGAGCTGCAGCTTGCTTCCAGAATAAGGCTGCAGGGTGGAGGGGATTGTGTAAAAAAGTATTCTTTATTCCTGGGAGAAGAAGTTTCTTGACTTCCAGCCATTTCAAAGACTCATTATTTACTGGCACCAAAATCCACTTGGAAAATAATGTGAGAGAAATGCACAGTATAGAGCACAAGTTGAAGGGCAAAAATCATCTTTGTAAGTTATTCTCAAGGCAATCACTTCATATCTCATTTCATTATGCAGCATATTTTTTAGGTATTCATTTTGAGTGTATTTTTTAAAAGGAAACATCAAGCTCACTATATTTTAAGACTCCTAAAATACTGTTATGCATTTGAAGGATTTTATGCTCAAGGCCAACAGTTCCTCATCTCTGTTACATGTGAAACCAGATGAGGAAATGAGATTATCACTCTCAAAGCCCTTTAGGAGAAAACTGAATTAACGTGACAATTCAAGTTCATGGAAGAAGATACTTGTGCAAAGTGTGCATGACTTATAAATTCATTTAACATTGACTTTGGAATTAAGTTTGCTTCCTTCCTTACAGATACTGCAGCAAGCCTGGGAATGTCGTGGGTGAACGAAGTAGCAATGCAGGAGGCTGAACTCACGCACTACCTTTTATCTACCCCTTGGATAACTGTGTTTTCCAAAAGTGTCCATATATTCCAGAAGTCCTCATCACTAAGTTATGCCAAACATAAAAGAAAAAAAAAATACAACTGGGATTTTAATGTTCAGAGGGAAAATGGCAACAGCAGAAGGAAAGGAGAAGCAAAACTGCTGCAGGCCACAGTCTGGGTAGGGAAAGGTGCCTATTCAGCTCAGTTTGTTGTTACTGTGTTCTGGAGGGCAATTTCTATAATGCTGGTGGTATCTCAGGACTGGTATATAATGCATGTAACAGTGCTAATATGTTAATGCAATTCAATTTGCTCATTGCTTAAATGCCCTCTGAAAGACTCGTCACAGAAGCACGAAAATGGATGTGGATGAAGCGTGAATAGAAATGTGGATGTGGAGGCACCAGAGAGCAGCAGAACAGACAAGAAAATAATGTCCTATACTGATAACAGAGGAAACTACAGCCAGCAAAATAATGAGGGATGCGATTCTTTTGTCAAAACCAGAAATCCTGCGCTGTGACACAACCACAGACCAGAAGACCTCGGAGACACAATGGGATGGGAAACAGGATTCAATAGTTGATATCTTTTGTCCCGAGCAAAATCAGCTTCCTTACAGATTTTGTGAACAAATCCCAACTTCAGCTGGTGCAACTTGTTACACAAGTAGAAAAAGCAGAGCCTTGAACTTTCAGTGGAAAAGAAATAGTTGCAGAGGGAAGAGAAGTGATTTATGTGCCATTACTTCTCCAGCAAACACCTATAGCTTTTGCTGAGAAGAACTGGCCATCTCAAGAGTTGTCACACAGCTACTTATGCAGGATAAATAGATAAAATGAAGACAAAGTGATAATTTTCATGCAGTATTAAGCTTAATTTCTCCTTCATGTGGTGCCCTTATGTTTATATACCTAGATTATAAATCATATTTAGGTGAGAAGAGACAGACACCCTTGTGCAAGTCCTGGCCACGTTTAGCTGAGGTGCAATCTCTACACTTTGAAAGAGCTTCCAGGAAAAAGTAGCAACAGAAAAGTAATAGAAAGAAAATCGGTCAAAGAGTAATAAACTCTTGAAATCCAGCAGTAAAAATAAGTTTGGAGATCCTTGAGAGAAGGAGGTGCTTAGATGACTGCAGAGTCCAAAACCACAGGGCCAAGAGTATGGACACTGGCAGATTTACACCCCCGCCTGCTGCCCTCACATCCCCACACAGGAGGTGAGCAGTGGGAGCAGAGAGCATGGCCAGGACTTGACACGCTCCATTCCATGGCTCACTGAGTCACTGACATGGCACTGAAAACCTGCTGTATTCTAATAATCTCCTGATTACAACAAAAGTCAGCACAGCTGAACTTTACACTTGTGACTAGCTCATTTACTGAGCTCCGCGGTTTAATTTGTGCAGTTTTTTAGGATGGAGTAAACGGCAAGGAGGAAATATTTTTGATCTTCACTTTGTTTACCAAATTCCCTTATAAAGTCCTTTCCCCTAATTCTTTTGCTATCACTGATCAAGATATGATGTAAGTGATAAGAATGATCGATGATATAAAGATCCTGCAGTTCAATTAAAAAAGGGCAATGGATAATTAGAAAGAAGCAGAGAGAAAAGAACATTCTGATGCTCATGGGATGCAGGCCTTCTCCAGAGTCACAGCTAGCAAATCCCAAAGACAGTGAATTCTGCAATGACCACATTGAGGGACAAATGCTAACTGCAGCTAAAGAAACCCTTTTTACCACACTACAAATGTCTCAAAGTAAAGATGTGTTGCAATTCTGAGACTGGAAGGGCTCATCAGAATCCTCTGGAGCTTTAGCATTTAAACTCATTTTTCACTTCAAGTTTGGAAGCTTCCTACTCTTCATAATGTAACTGCAGCTTAATTTCATGCAGCATCTCAGTTAAAGAGTGTGCAAAAGTGTAAAGCTTTGCAGTGCCATCTGGTCTCTACAACACAGCAGCACCCAGAGAATATCACCACAAGGCACCAAAGGTTTTGCCAGAATTTGGATGAATGGAAGCTCAATAACTTTCCTTTACTGGAGTCACTGTATATCAAACTACTAAGTTTCTGTTTTGTACTTATAATGTGCCTTTGAGTCAGAGAAATACAAGAAAACAAATGCAATTATATAAAGAGATAATTTCCTTCATTGCTGAAATAAATCCTTCTTTGGGTAATGAGGGATCGAAGAGTGTACACCAAATCAAGAACATTATTACGTTCAAACATAAATCTCTGTAAGTCTAGCAAGATGCAGAGAGTGTGAGAGTTTCCAGAGAGACCCAAGCCAGGCAGTTTTGTAGGAGAGAGCATGTCTGGTGTTTCGGATATCTAACCACAAATAGAAGTGCTTACAGCAAGGTCTCTTCCAACCCCTGATGGTGCAGCTGCAGCCAGAGCGCTCCGTCAGGACACGGATCAGCATTCCCAGGGGGGCATTCTCTGAGGATGCAGCAACTCTTAAATCCTGCCTGTTGCACTCTTAGCACCATTTCTGAGCTCTGGGGTTAACTTAGTCCTAACACAGCACAGATTAACTTAAGTGCTCTGCACTAATGGGATCATAATGCTGGAAACTCTGACCTTGCCCTCCCTAACCCGTGAAGCATCCTCAGACTGTAACAGGCTTTGAAAGCCTTCTGTGAACAGTACTAATTATAACTCCCTTTTCCTAGGTTTGAAAGCAGTGAAACATTGCTTTTATCCTGGCTGAGGCCATAACGGAAGTCTCAAGACGAGATCTCTCTTTTCTCAAGCCGCAGAACTTTTGATAAATGTAGAACCTTGGAATGATATAAGAGCAGTTCCCATTACTAGATTACATATTCAAGTCTCACACAGAAGAGTACGAACTTCAGGTATAACTTTGTCTTATTAAAGCACTACAAAAAGCCCAGAAATAATAATTATTGAACCTGTTCATCACTGCCTCAATATGCAGTTTCTGAAAACCACACATGCTTAGCCTATCAACTGCAAAGACCACAAATTCAATTAAAAAATTGTCACTACAGAAATAATTTGCCAGGCACACCTTTCTAGTGCATTTACATGTACACACACACAAATATATTTTGACCAGGCATTAAAATCAGAAAAAAATCTCCCTCGCAGCAGAACCCCTCCCCTGCCCCCTGAACTGTACAGTTTAATAGTTTTAGCAGCTGTATCAGTAGAATTCTGTAGGCTATTCCATCACAAACACAACTGACATTAAGCAGAGAAGCCCTTTTCCGTCTGCTGTCATGTCCCAAAATAATAAAACAAGAGAGTGACCTCATAGCAAAGACTGAGGGGCACTCACACAAACTTGCGTTGCAGCTTCCTGACCAAATTAAACACCCCAGCCATACATCTGCCTTATCACATGTTAAACTTTCACTTCAGAGGCACCAAGATCACTCACATAAATCTGTGCCTCCTGCATGCCCTGCACTCCTCAGCAACCTTGCTGAAAGGATTTATCCCCAAGTCCAACTGCTCAGGGACACAAATGCATTTCTGCTCAGTGAAGGGGTCTGACCCTCCCTGCAGGAAAGACGTGCTATCAGCATGTGCAACAACAGACCCTCTGAGTCTCCCCAAAATCTCCTAACATGTAATTAAAAACAAATTTAATCGTCTAGTTGATAGAAGGCTACTTGGGACGGGGAGTTACACGTTCCCTCCTTCAATGACTATGCAGTGTGAAGTGGGGTTGCATTTATAGGAATGAGAATACAAGTCGGAATTTCTCACACATTTTGTTTAAAAGTCATGTTGGTGCACTCTCTCTCCCCCTCCACCCCCATCCCCCTGCCTTTCCCTTGCATCTTCTCTCCAGCAAAGATTTAATTATTTAATGCCAAGTGCAATAACATCAGGAGCAACCAAGAGCTTTCTTCCATAGAATACTTCATAGCACACTAATTAGGACTCTTCTGAGAGCTTTAAGAATCCCTGTAGGCAGAGGAGGGAGCTGGATCTGATCTCTTCTAATCCCAATGACTGCCCTCCTTTTTGTGCTGTAGCAAAGGGGAGCAGAGGGTTTCCAGTGGCCTCCTTTTGTGAGAACAGTGCTGCTTGTGCCTCACTCCAGCTGTAGCTGGGTGACTCCTTCAGCTCCAAGGAGCTGGTGAGGACTGAGTGGAACCTCTGTGCCTCTTGCTATTGCTTGTGTAGGTTCCACAGCCTTTGATCCCAGTGTGTTTCCATCTCTTCCTGCCTGGAAAAACAAACTTGTGCAGCCAGTTCAGAGCAGTGGATTCCTCCAGGTGCACTCTGGTGTGTGAGGCTCTCTGGCACTGGCCTTGGCTCCCTCCAGCTCAATGGAGATGATAAAATTTGCAATCAAAGGAGGAAGCCATGTGGGGAGCACATTTTTATTATGGCAGAGCACAGAATCAGAGAATGACCTGAGTTGGAAGTGACCTTAAGGATCATCTCATTCCAGCCCCCTGCCATGGGCAGGGACATCCTCCACAAGTTTTTCCAAGCTCTGTCCAACCTGGCCTGGGACACTTCCAGGGATTCAGGGGCAGCCCCAGCTACTCTGGGCACCCTGTGCCAGGGCCTCCCCAGCCTCCCAGGGAAGGATTTCTTCCCAATATCCCGTCTAACCTTGCCTGCTGTCAGCTCAAAGCCACTCCCCCTTGTCCTGTCTCTCCATGCCTTTGTTCAAAGTCCCTCTCCAGCTCTCTTGGAGCCCCCTTAGGCTCCAGATGATGCTCTAAGGTCTCCTTGGAGCCCTCTCTTCTCCAGCTGACAGCATGTTGAGAGCAGGGAGGTTCACAGGCTGGAAGCAGCAGCACAGGGACCAACAAACTTTACTCACAATTTTGAGTTTCTGACCTGATCGTGATGCCATCACCACACTTTAGCCATTCTGGAAGGGATGTTGCAGTGCTTGAGAGGAGTATAAGCAAACTAGAAGACCAGCTCTGGTCTGACTATTGCATCTGATTGCAATGAAATGTGTTATTTGAGCCATTAGCTTTAAGGGACAACAAACCAAAGGCATAAAAACATTTCTGAATTGCTAATAATGCTCAGTTACCTCTCACCTTATTTCAGATCACTGATGCTTGTAATATTTTTGCTCTTCCTTACATTCTTCAGTTTTGCCATTGAAAATTCAACAGTAATTAGCAACCATGAAAACTAAGAGCAGTAAAAAATGACTGTTTATTATTAAAGCATGAAAGAGCTTCAAATTGCAACGCTTATTATTGAAATCAACATAAATCTTCCCCCCCCAATTAAACTAATCTAAGATCTTTCCATTAAAAAGAAAGCTGCAGCATGAGTATTAGCTGTGTCACCCTATACAGCTGATCTTTAAACCAGACCAAATGTGCAATTTTAAACATATTTTAAAGTTGTTGCTCTTTATTTTTACCAATTAATGACTCTTTTGAACTTCACCTCATGATACTTATTAGCCTTCTTAAATATACTGGAGGTGATACATCCTTCATTTGTGTCATTCATTAATCGCTGTGCAATGAGTGCTGTCAGGAAGCTGCTGCCTTTGATGTCTCATTGTTCAGCGCATTCTTTCTTGTTGGTAGTTAATCAAACGCTTCCCTGCTGTGGTCAAAGCACAGCTTGATAGCAGTTCCAGAGGTGATCCAGCATTAAAAACACGGAGCTTATTTTAGAGGTCCAGGGTTTTTTTTAATACCACGCCAAAGTGAAAGCTTTCATTTTGCAGTCCTTGGCAAACGAGACATTGTTGTCCTGCCCTTACGACTGGGAAGCTCAGAAAAGAGCACTAAGCTCTGCCATCTAACTGAAGCACACTGTAATGATTGACTAATTAGCTGCAGTTATGAAATGAACTGCGAAGTTTCTGCTGTCAATCACAGCAAAATAATTTTTCTTTTTTTTTTTAAAGAGTGGAATTAGAATAATCGTCAAATCACGTTAAAACTTCAGGGTATGGTAAGTCAAATGAAAGCATCCAACAGAGAAAAATATCTGTCATGGCATAAAATGAACATTTTCATTTCTAGTGTTTGTTCAAGCCAGATTTATACTGAAAATATTCTGAAAGAAATTCTGCAAAAGCAAGAGTGAGCAAACCAAAAATTAGGGACGTAGCAACTTAGAGGAGAATGAAAGACAAGAATGAAATGGGACCAGGAACAATCACTGAAAATTAAAATAAAAAAAAGTTAAAAACTGACTATTGGAGAAGACTGCAATGTTTTTGTAGCAGTTTGGCACTGCCATGTTTATTTGTTTTAAAAGAAAACCTCGGAGCTTGGAATCTTTGCAAAGGTGCTAAAATCTTCCCGTTTCTCTTTTCAGAGGTCTTACCCCTGATAACACGGCATGGTAAACAACTGCTGCTGTGCAGCTGAAGACTGTAAGAGAGCTCTCAGATTAACGTGTATTAGCATCATTTCCCACCTGTGAGTGAATTGTAAATTTACGTAAGACTAAAGTAAAGAAAAATAAAAGCAAAGAAAATAAGTATGGTGTACTTTTAGAAATAAGGCCTAATAATTATAAACATATACTGTCCAATAATTTTATAAAGATGGCACTATATTTCGCAAGTGGTACCTAAGCAGAAGTCAAGGCATTTTTAGCCAGTTAAGAGTTTTCTCTCCTGCTGTTCCCTGAGTTCCTCTGCTGCATGAAATGTGACAATCACCGATTGTTAAAACACTCAAATTAGTAGGACAAGAACTTGAGCAGTGTATAGGAAAGGGGGTTGAAAGTAAATGATCTTTAAGGTCCCTTTCAAAGCATTCTAAGATTCTATGATTCTTCATTTTAAATAAAACATTGTAAAAGCTTCTTTGTAGTGGGCACCTTACAACCCAGACATGGCACAGATAATGACAAACCCCATCTGCACAGCTTTGAGATCTCTGTGCTGTCTCACTTTGCTATAGCTTTCATGAGAACATAGACCTGTAATTAAAATAAGAACTTGGTGGACTGTTTAGAGTCTAACTTTCGCTTTGTTACCTGCTATTTCCCATTTTTCTCTCGTTTGAAACTGAACAGAAAAGATTATGCTTTAGCCCGCAGGCACTTTCTTTAGATTTTTTTTCAAATGACTGAGGGAACAAAATATTTCCCTTTCTCTAGACACTGGCATTCCACCTGACTCAAATCCCCGTGACCTCAAGCACCATTTTTTTCAGTGTTTAAGACTAGAAATAAAAGCACTAAGTTAACACATAGCCTGTTCATTCTGGTTACAATGCACCTCTTGCTGGGCCTTGTGATCTTCAGAAGAGCAGTACAAAAACTTTCAGAAGATCTGAGGGCTGTGAATCCCTGATGCACTGATGGCCTGCTCAAAATGCAGAGGCTAATTTGCCAGGGTTACGAGGCACTGACACATCTCCCCTGGAGCTGCAACGCTCCAAACATTCCCGGCCCAGCAGCACCTGGAGTTCACAGACTGTTCAGCCTCACTCGGGGCTCACATTGCTCAGCGTCTGTGTGACGTCACCGCTCAGCATCTGTGTGACGTCACTGCCCCGTGGCTGTGTGACATCACTGCTCAATATCTGTGTGACGTCACTGCTCAATATCTGTGTGACGTCACCGCTCAGTGTCTGTGTGACGTCACTGCCCCGAGGCTGTGTGATGTCACTGCTCAATATCTGTGTGACATCAGCTCAGCGTCTGTGTGACGTCACTGCTCAATATCTGTGTGACGTCACTGCTCAATATCTGTGTGACATCTGCTCAGCGTCTGTGTGACGTCACTGCCCCGTGGCTGTGTGACGTCACCGCCCAGCGTCTGTGTGATGTCACTGCCCCGTGGCTGTGTGACATCATGCTCAGCATCTGTGTGATGTCACTGCTCAATATCTGTGTGACATCAGCTCAGCAGCTGTGTGACGTCACTGCTCAGCAGCTGTGTGACGTCCCTGCTGCCAGCTTACCCTGCTCCCACACAGAGGAAACGGGAGCAAATTCCAGAAATCAGGGGCATCGTGATCCTGATCCTGTGTGATGAACATCTGAGGGGTGTGTCAGTGGGCATTCGGAAAGAGGAGGCAGCCAATAACAAGTTTTCTAGTGAGATTTAAGTTCAAGCAGCTGATTCTCTTTTTCTCTCCCACGCACCAAATTTTTGGTGCTGTATCCTTGCCTCCAGTGAAGTTCCCAAAAGTTTTGCAGGAATATCATAACAAATGACTCAGGCTGATCCTCTGCTGTTGTTTAATGCATCAACCCTCAGTGAAGTGCAAGCCAATCAAGCTGCAGCAGGATGAATTTGGACTCTTATACTTTGGGGAGTATGAGGGACTTTGCTCCAGATGCAAAATGACAGACTGCTGATGGCTTTTTACACATAGTTTGCAGACTGAGTTACTCATAAATAATTATGTCAAATGAAGTAAACTCCCCATAGCTTTCCCAAGGAGGAAACTCTGAGAACATTAAAAAAACCACCAGAAAACTGTGAGGAAGAGAAAGGAACTAACTGAAAGGTGTTTCTTTCTTTTTTTTTTTTTTTTTTTTTTTTTTTTCAATTGAGTTAATTTGAGAGAAAAAAACTCATAAAGTCACAGCAACTTTCCAATAGGTTTTCACCAAGGTGTTTAAATTTTAAGATTTTTGCATTCTGAGCCAAATTCAGGGGAAAAAAAAAGCCCTTCTCAATGTCCAAACTGTGGAATCAAGAGGATTCCTTTAATCTAATACAGCACTGAGTCTATTCATATTAGGAATAATTTATTTTCTATCTGTTTTCAGGAAATATAATCCAACTGGGAAAAAGGATTTGACTCAGATCGCATTATTTTTCACCTAACAAATCTAGTAAAGTTCTCTACTCTCTCATAACTCATATTCTAATGCATAATTATATGAAGATTGAAATCCCTTTTGTTTCCAAAATTTCAAACTGTAGGTGACAGCTGTTTTTCAGGACACAGCCCGACTCGGGATCTTTTCACAGTCTCTAAGATGCCTTCAGCAGCTCCATTGCCTCTCTTTTCTTAAGCTTTTTGTCTTACTGTGATTTTTCTTCCCCTTTTCCTCATTCTCTTTTTCATTGTTCATTATTTTGCCATATTTCCCCATGGGCTTCCAGCTGACTCTCTCCTTGGATTCCATTCTCCTCTCTGCTTTGTCTGCAACCATTTTCACTTTTAAATGTAACTCTCCTTATTAGCTGCCTTCCCCGCTCTAGACTGATTTTCCTGTGCTTTGCCTGTTTGACAATCCAATCACACACCCAGGGCTGAGCTGCAGCTCAGCCTGTTTTAGACAGAGCTCTTCATGCCCCACCAGACCCTCCCTCTGACCCCCACACAGAGCAGCAGCTTCCTGCCCTTACAACACGGGCAGCAAATTTGACATAAACCCCACTCATTCAGGCTGTATTTTATCAATTCTTCCTGCATGCCAGCGCCTGTTTTCCCTTCAACAGGGAGCAGTTGCTTTTCATTTCTGGAGCATTAACTGAACTACACCCCTCCTGACACGGATCCAGCTCAGTTCTGTCCCGCCCCACTCCCAGGCATGGCAAATGTCTCTCATCCCTTACTCAGTATTGAAAAATCAATACCTCAGAATATCCAAGCCCACAGTTTTTTACTGGTTTGGTCTATCTTACTCATCCCACTCCTTCTTGTCATCATTATCTTGTTACACGTTATATTTTTCCCCTCTTTCTAAGGTGCTTCTTATTGATAGGAAGAGAGGAAAATTTCCCTCTGAGCTGGACATTTTTACTGGCTCCATAACTTTAAAATTTTCCATACACAGCCTCAAAATCCCCCTTTGCAGTAAATATCCAGTGCTTGTTGCAAACAGGAAACTACAGAAATGATCACATCATCAAGAAGAAATAAAATTAAATGGAAAAGGCACTCTTAACCTTAATGGTACCAGGAAAATAATGGACTTAGAAATACAGGCTCCTGAAATTCCCAGTGGAGGGTGAACGCTTCCAGAGGGAAAGCTGGATCAGCAACATCACAAGGAGTCTGGCTTCTCCCAAGCACAACTTGGATCATGTTCATTGTGGGAATTTTTGTGGTTCTGAGGGGGTTTAGCGTCTGTGTTTTAGGGTTATTTTTATATAGACGTCTTCCCAGTGACCGTGCAAGTTTTGGCAGTTGGCCTAATTCTGGGAAATTTAAATGTGGTCCAACTACAGTCGGACTCAATGATCTTGGAGGTCTTTCCCAACCTCAAAGATTCTAGGATTCTGTACTGGGATACCCCAATTCAGTGATTTGTTCTCTTTCTTGAGGGAAGGCTCTGGCAAGGCCAAGTGCAGATGGTTACTTGTTAAAGAACTTCCCCTCAGTACTTCCTTCACTATAGAAGTAGGAAGAAAGTGCTCAGACTGACTACAAAACTGACCTTCAATATGATCATGTAACAAGATGCAGTTTCATCGAGGCACCCACAAAATATTAGACTCAAAAATGGTATAAATACATAACATACGTAAGTGAAAATACAATTTATAAAAATAAACATTGCGTGTGTGCCTCTCTTCATATAAATCTAACAGCAGGTGCGTGTACACTTACATTAAATAAAATTTATTGACAAATATAAACTCTGACTCTAGCAGGAGTGACTCCAGTCTGCTGCAAAAGGCAGTATTTCAGCAGCATGGGAGATTTTTACCCATTCTTCTTTATCAGCTATGTTTCTAACTTGAACAAAAAGTGTTATCCATCATCTTGACTCAGAACTCAAAAGCACAGTTTTCACGGTATTTCCACTGGGAGGGGACATACCCAATTTTATCCTGGAACTGACACAGCTACTTGCCTAAACCTGTACTAGAAGTTGTGAGCTGAACTAAAATAATCCAGATGTTAATGCTGTGCTTTTCCCATGAGGGGATTACTGTTGCCATGACAGGCAGCACGAGCAACATGAGCAAGACCAGAGTTTTCTTCATCCAAGGATGACGGTACATTCTTTCCCAAAGAAAAAATGCTTCCAGCTGGAAAGTTCCTAACAAGCCCCACTTAAACAAGCCTAGCTTTAGAAAAACCCTTGTATTCCTACGCAAAACAACATCATTGATCATTTGAAAATTCCTTACTCTTTAAACATGAGCAGACTTAGATCAGGCTTGAAATTCCTTGCAAGAAGAAAAATGTTTATTGAATGAACAAGACCATTTCTGAAGCATTCTGTATAATTGAATCGTTAGACTTAGGGGTTTAATTAATGGCAAAACTCATCTAGATGAGAAAAAAAAATCAAGATACGTTACAAAAGACTCCTTTATCATATTTTTCCTATTTTTGCTCAACTAACTATCACTTTAGGGTGTGATATATAATGTTTAAGTTACCACAAGAGAGTTTAGATCTCAGCAACTGTTAATCTAGTTATCTTACGAGAGGAAAAAAGATGTTTTTAAGGCAACGAAGAGACAGCTCTTCATTCCTTCCATGCCAATCTAACACTTGTTTTGAGACTTCCTCTCTGAGTGACTTTCAGTTAAAGAGGAGATGCTTGTGGTGATACTTTCATGGGAAACACTACAATTTTCCTTCATCCTCTGTGCCGTGCAAGGCTTTCCCCACAGGTGTGCGGTGAGATATCTAAAGCCCTGCAAGGGCACAAAGTTGCTGAACTGCATTCTGGATTTGTGGGTTTTGAAATGCAAATTGGTGGCAACAGCTGTCCAAGACTGTCACACAATCAAGAACGCCCAGCTCCTCTGTTCATGGAATACAGCGAGATGCAAGCAAGGACCAGCCAACCCTAATCAAGAAGAATGTTTCTGTAATTAGATGGGATTGTTTGTTAGCCCAAGAAATTAGAGGCGGCTCTTACAGCACAAACAATAACAGAGTTTATTGCCGCTGTAGCAATTTTTTTCTCTTCACAGTCTCATGATTTGCAATAACGTTCTGATTTTCATTTTAAGTTGCTTGGATTTTGCTGTTTTCACTGTCTTACTTTTGGGATGCAATGAATGAAGATAATGAAATTATGTTAATAATTTACCATCACAATTATTCTGTGATAGTTTTGGGGGGTTCTGTTTCCTTGTTTGTCTGGGGGTTTTTCATAAGAAAGTCAAAAGAATCTGCTCTTTTTTGATGTCACCTTCCCCTTTTTTTGTCTGTTCCCTGTTCACCAAGTACAGCCATTTCACCACATGAATACAGTGAGCTGAAGAAGGAACTGCATTAAAAAATATTTTAAAAAATTGGTATTTCCAGATATTTGAGTATTTCATCTTCCTAAAAGACTGGAACAAAGCAAGTGAGGCTGCAGAGGATGGCAGGTGCAATGCCATTAGCAACTGCACTGGTACCACACAATCAGGATTAATGAGGGTCAATACACAGCTTTCATTGCTAATAAGCATAGGAAGGAGTAAATCAGGATCCCACTCCTTTTTGCTCGACACAAGGCAGTCACAGATCACTTCCAACCCTTCCCTCGATGGGTGATGTGCCAGACTAGACGAGGCAGAGCTTAGTTTGTCATCACGAATGCATAAAGCAAGGCCCCTTGGGCTGTCAGTGGGTGTTTTTGTCCTTCAGATCTGTGTGAGAGCTGAACAGGTTTGCATCTCAGACTCTGAAACAACATCCATGACAACTGCAGTGTTACTTCATGAGCACTGTCCAGAGATCAGAGAGGCCACACATGGTCACCAGTCTGACACACAGGGATGGATCCATCATCCTCACGGCCACACACAGACCTCAGCTCTGTGCTCTGCCCAGCAAGGTCTACAAGTGGCTGGAATTGTGTGAGAGTTGTTTAAATGGATGCCACAGAGGTTCATGCAATTACACAGAGCTTGATTTTGTACGGGCTGAGAACTGTGCTGTGGAATCACCTGAACAGATGAGACCAGAGGCTCACCAATAGCAACATATCAAGTTGTTTAAAGAGCTGAACTACAACAACATCTAATGTTGTAGGTAATAAAAGCAAATCCCAAAAATTACTCTTAAATTGAAAATTATATATAACAAGATTTAAGTGGTCAGGGTAATTCACAGAATGGTTTGAGCTAGAAAGGACATTAATGCTCATCTCATTTTCCAAACCCTCTGACAGGGCAGGGACATTTTCCACTGTCCCCAGTTGTTCCAAGCCCCATCCAGCCTGGCCTTGGACATTTCCATGGATCCAGGGACAGCCACAGCTGCTCTGGGCAGCCTGTGCCAGGGCCTCATCACCCTCACAGTAAAGAATTTCTTCTTAACATGCAATTGAAATCTACTCTTGGACAGTTTAAAGCCATTTCCCCTTGCGCTGTCACTACAGGCCCTTGTCCAAAGTCCCTCTTCAGTTCCACTGAAGCCCTTTAATGCACTGAGAGGTGTTTTAAGATCTCCACAGAGCCTTCCCTTCTCCAGATGGACACCCCCACTGTCCTGATCCACCTGCAGTACCTCACGCTTGGCCTTGTTGGACTCCATGAGGTTGCCACAGCCAGTTGACAAAAGTTCAAGTCACAGAACTCTAAATGTTTTTATATTGGGATCACTCCCCTCCCTGCACACGGCTGGCTGTCCCCTGGGATGCTGTCCCTGTAGAAAGAAAAAAACAGAAAAGGATTCCCTGTGTTTGCATTCTGGTTTTGCATTGCCCTGAGCAGCAGCCGGAATTCTCACCCACAATTAACAGGACTCAATCCTTGGAGCTCAGGAGCTCTCTCACCTTTATCCAAGATAAGTCCATCACCTTTATACTCTGAGCATTGCTTTTGAACATTCACTTCAAAGAGGTACAAAGGGATGTTCAATAAATTTAAAACACAGAGGAGAGGTGGAAACTCTCTGAGTGTGGTCGTACCACGTCAGGAAGTTGCCTTGCAGCAATGTTCTCAGGACAGAATGCAGGAAGGAGTCAGCCTCTCTGGGAAGCTAATCATATGAAAACTTCAATAGCTCCATCTCAGATATGTGGTTCTAAAAAACCAGATAATTTGCATTTTTCAGTTTCCCTTTTACAACTGAATTTAAAAAAAAAAAAAGAAAGAAAAAAAGCAAATGCCCACTGTGTTGATTTTTAATTTCATCATACATTTAATGAAATAAGGAACCTTCTGGAATTTTATCAGCTGCTGTTTGTAGGATCTGTGCATCATTCTTGTATTATGTTTTTATTGCTGGATACAAAGAAAGGTGAAGAGAAGAAAATCTGCATTTCTCCCAAGTGCACTGAACATGACAATGCCCAGGCAGAAGAGCCAAAGCTGCACTTTCCGGATAATCACCACTTAACTCCTATTTTCCAGAAGTTTCTATCAGCTACAAAGGGGCACATCTTAGAAAAAAAAATCTGTCATTGCGTAACAGTGGCTGTGACAATCCAAGATCTCTCTGTATCACCTGGTCACCAACTGCTTCAAAGCCCCAGGGCTGCTGGACCACAAAGAACTACAGGAAGCAACCCAATTTTCTAAGTGCTGATGACAATTTAGGGCCGATGATGTCAAAAATCCATTGATCACCTCTACCCCTCTTTTGCCTCCCTGCAGGAGGCAAACCCAACTCTTGTGCCGAAATGGAGCTGCATGCTTTAGGAAAGGTTTTCTTTCATTGTAAAAATTCTGATTACTTGTGCTACAGCGCTGATGCAATGAAAGATAAATATATATATATGTATATGTATAAAGAAAGAAAGATGTAGGAAAGAAATGACATCATTAATTTTTTTTTTCAGTGGAAATCTAAGATTCTCAAATTTTGGGACACTGTACTACGCAATTATTAACTTTTCATAATGAAGGAATTTGTTGAAACCATAACAGGAATGAGAGTTATTTTGGAACACACAAGGAGTATTACTTATCAAGTAGTTAGCCCCAGATTAGAGCTGGGGGAGACCTGCCGAAAGAAACCCCTCACTCACAATATTCTGAGCAAGCATTTTGCCTATCTGCTGCTTGCACCTTTGTCACACTCAGTCTGTGGCCAAGAATGCAGAGTGCTGAGCTTTCTAAGTAGGTTTTAAAACAATTTTGTTTCTTCCAACACAGGAAATACTAAAGGTAGGAATAAAAAAAGGTAATAGACACCAAGACAAAAGGAGAAAAAGGCCTGAGAATGTGGGAGAATATAATATAAACCATTTCAGCACTCTAACTAATCACATATGTAAGTCTAGTCGTTCTGAGTTTCATTTGGAAAGCACTGTTTTCTCCTGAAGGGCTCAGATTAAAGCTTCTGAGCATTTGGAAGCCCTGTTCTGTAGCAGAAAAAAGAAGCCCATCAAGATCCTAATTAAAGACAATGAAGAAATTAACAACTGAGAACTAGCGAATGAGAAGAGCACATAAAAGAAACGAACAAAAGTCATGATGGTCACTGTTGTTGGAATTTTAATTGTCCTTTGTATTTTCTGTGTGATGAGTCACCCAACCCGCAGTGTCAGCACCCCAGAAAAGTGTGTATCTCATAAATAGCATACACCAGGCAATTCTGGGTTCATGTTTCCCCATCAGAAGCTGAGAGTAGATGTTACACAGAAAACAATTCAGCTGAATTCCTGCAGGAACACCCTCAGAGCCAATTTGAGGGAAATCCCAAAGAATCCTTTAGGGCACTTCCTCTGTGAGCCAGTTTGGCACCTTTTGCAGGGGCCAGCTCTGTGGCAGCTCTCACAGTGCTCTTGTAACATTAAAACAGGCAACTGACTCCTTTCTCACGGTGGTTTCAGCATCCTTCCTTAAAGGACACAGAGATATCACCTTCTGTGGAGGAGAAAGGATTTGTGGACTGCCTGAACTCCCATTCTGCACTGGGGGCAGCCCGTGCTCTGCACAGGGATAGATCATCCTGGAAATTGGGACACCTGCAGAGAAAACCTGCCAGGAATAGGCAACACAAGGATAGCTCAGGTTTGTCTCACACTCAGTATATTTTAATGTACTCCAGGAGGGATAATCTCCAAAAGATTAACTGGCTTTGGGACAACAGTGGGGATGAAAGCTGGAGCTCTGTGGAAAAAGTCAGTTCTGATGACAACTCTGAAATGATTCACCTGGATGAGGAGGAATGGCAGCAGGACATGAGGTCGTACAGGTGGCCAGGACTTCGTAAGTTATTTCCTCTCCTTCTGCGGCTGCTGGAAGTTTGATGATGCTGAATGTGAGACTCCATAAATATATCTAGAGGGATTTTAGAAAAAACGGCTCCTTGCAGCTGTCTCGTTCTTTTCTAGCTGGAATTTTTTTCGAGTACCTTATGTTTCGAATTTTTTCTCCGAAAAAATGCTTTAATGGGATTTGCCCTTTAAATATCACCAAAATTTTTCAGTAAAAACTAATTATAACCACCTCACACGATTTCAGTGCTCACATGCATCGTAAAAGACTTACTATGAAATTGGTACCTCTCCAGCTACAGGCATTTACACCCTGCAAAGCGATGTATTCCAATCGTACGCTCTGACTAAAAGAACAATTTCTTTTCTGTCACCCGCATAAATACAAAAAAAAAAAAAAATAGCCAAAGGGGAAGCTGAAACGGAAGCCAAAACTGTGTCTAGAAGTTGTCTAAGGAGCCTTGGTGCAATGTAAATCCATGTGTGGGACTGAGAGCCCCACTCTGACCTCTCTAGCACTGGAAGCCCGGCGGGCCCATCCACTTCTGGTTTCCTGCACCTGCACTTGGACAGGCTGTGGGGGAAGCTCCCATCCGAGAGCTGTGTGCACGAAACTGGATTTCCGGAAACAACACAAGGCTGGCATTAATGAATAATGAAAATAACTCAGTAGTGATGAATGGGTGAACTTCACAGCAAAAATATCCCCTGCCAGCCTAGACCTTGGTCTTTGTGGCCTTAGTGACAAGTTTAGCTGTCGAATTTCTGATGTGGGAGCAATTTGCAGGAGTAGTCTGAAATACGTTATTGAATAACAACGGTTCTTTGTGTTGCTTGGGTTTTGTGGGCATATTCCAGCAGCTCCAGAGCAGTCAGCTACGCCATAAAACTGAAAATATGATCAGTACGTAAGTGGCCAGCTAAGGATAAAACAGATTCATACCTGTTCTAAAGCAAAACCCAAAGCTAAATCTTCAAGTTAGCACTATCTACAGGAGAGTCGGAAAGTGGGGAATTTCAGCAGTCACCCAGAGACAGGTTGGGCATCAAAGCGATCAATAAAATATCTATTTGGGTATTATTGGTCCATAACTCATGTACAGCACCTTAAAGAAAATCTGCCCTGACAGATGGTCCCCACTCTTGTCTCTCATAGAGATGGTGGGGCCATATCTCAATTTTAAGTGTAAGAAGCACTGTCTTATTCTTTCGTACCACTTAAAATAAAATAAAGAATTAAAAATCTCCTTCTCTTGCATCTCAATGTATAGCAAGTATAGCTACAATAAAGAAAAAAAAAAAGCCCACATAAAATATGGCAGTTTTTTGAACAAGAAGTAAAAAAAAAAAAAAATTAAAAATAACAGCTTCTTTACAGGATCCTGTGAATTTACACATTTCAAACCAAACTTTTTCAATAGCATAGCAAACTTGGAGTTACCTGCAAATAAAACTAAAATTTCTCCTCAATTGGTTTAAAATTATCCAACACCTTATTAACAACTTATCTGTTTCTAAAAGTGGCAGAAATGTACATTGTTGTCTCTCTGCAAGAGACAGAAAATCTTCAAGGTCTTGCAAGAACTTCGCCAAGTGGAGAAGAAACCAAATAAATGGAAACTGAATATACATTAAGCACAGCTCGATTTAAATTCAGACATAAGCTCTACCTCAAGCATGAGAGGACTACAGGTGATAGCACTGGAAATAACCTCGTAGAGCAAACCAGTTTTCAAGCCCTGACTCTGCTCCAGGTACTCAAGCATTCTGGTAGGAACAAATTTCCTTGCACCACTCAGAACATTGCACAAGAAAAAGTGACAGCAGCACTTTGCACATCTTCTAGAAACACACCATTTATTTACAGGCTTAAAGAGAGCCCGGAACATTCATCTAGGCAGCTTGTTACGCAATTTATATGGTGCAATTTGCTTCGAAAATAAAAGAAGAGTACAGACTGCCTTTTATGTCTTTATAGAATGTGCCATGCAGGAACTATAGGCGTCACACAGATTTGGGGTTAGAATCTATACTTATTTCCAATATACTTACGTGTAGTCATTAAATTCCAAGCCTGTGTGTCCTTTCCTAATGTTCTTTCATCTAGAAACACCCTCCAAAGAAAACAGACAGCACAGGTATTTCAAGTTTTTGTGGGGCTTTTTCTGCTAAATTTTATCCTCCTGCAGCTTAGTATTGCAGGCACAATGAATACACGAAAGGGAGTAATAAACTCTAAAAGGCAGAGTCAATGCAGATGCAAATTTTCCCTCTTCTCAGGCAGAGCAAATGTGATTGTTCCTCTCCATGAATTACAAGAGGAACACAGATTCGGTTTGCTATTAATCTCAGAGAAATCATTTATATGGTTATATTATTGCATATCAGGGTGATAATTCATGTGACAGTTGTAGAAATCACATGAACATCCAGCAGCAAACTGCTTTTTGCCAAACTTTCTTTATTTAGCTATAACATCAATTTGCATATTTCCATTTAGTCAGCATAATTTTGAAACCGTTAAGCTAATGATAAATGAGGCTGTTTATTGCCAAATGAGGAGATTATTGCACAACTGTTGATCCAGTGGCCATCCTTGTAATAACAAAGACAATTATTTATGGGTTACCGTTGCTCCCTCTGCGTTAGCTTCACAGTGTCTCACTGCTTGATAACGAAGACAGCACAAAGGGCCGTCCAAAGCAGACAGATTTTCCTACTGTGCACATCCAGCATGGGGGTTTGGTTTTACAAACTGATCTGAACATTATCGCCTGCTTTTCAATTGAAAATGCTCAAATAAGGGAAAAAGATTATCAATAGCAGTGCATCTTTCACATAGACAATGCACTGAAGTGACTCAGACACGGTGATAAATATGTTGCCATTTCATTCTGAACCATTTCTGGAGGTGCTTCCACGTTTTAACCAATCTATCCCTTGTTGCTCTGTGCAATTTGTTCAGTGTACTTACTGACTAAAAGAAAAGCACTAGGCCACTAGACACTGTCATTAAAATGTAAAGTTACTGCAGCCATGGACATCATCAGAAGGGAAGAAAAGCAGCCTATCACCCCAGCCATCACTCTGACTGCAATAAAAACCAGCCCTGGGCATCAATTCATCCCGGTGAGATATTGTTATTGAGGAGGTTCACACGTTATATTTCATGCAAAATACTCTGTGCAGCAACAACACACAGCGTGGCTGGATTGGGGCTAGCAAGAAAGCCAGGAAACATTACCTAGAGGCTGGAATTGGAAAAGATTGTGGATGCCATCTAAGAAGTTGCTGTGCTACTTTGAGCTGTTCTGATTAGTCCAGAAAGCAAACCCCATCCTGGTCTGCACCTCCAGAAGCTTTGCCAGCAGCTTGAGGGAGAGGTTCTTTAAGACAAATAAAATATTATTAACTGAAAAATATTTCTGAATTATATTTCCCCCCGGCTCTAGAATACTCTTTTGTGGATCTTCTTGAGGGAAGGAAAAACAAGCCTTGGATCTGTGACCTGTGCTCTGGAAGTGGACCCGGGAAATTCTTTGAGTTCAGTGCAGAAAGGGGGTCAGATAACAAATATTCATTACAGGCAGTGATCATTTCTTTTGCTGCTGAGTCTTTGTGAGTATTAATCCAAGTTCCTAGAAGGCCAATGTATAATAGAGAGCATGAAATTGTGGTTATGATGTTTCGGAGGCATTCTGATGACTTTGGAAGAGTGTCATATGATGTATAAGCTATGGTCTATTTGTCACCTGCACAGATTAAGGGTGAAAAATGTAATGCCATTAAGTCCATGGAAAAGTTCCACTGGCCTCAGTAGAAATAGGATTTACTGGGAAGAAGTTCATATACTATTTCAGACACAAGATGAAATTCAGAGTCTCTCTGGCATTTTAGGCTTATATTAAAAAGCACAACCATTAACAGCTCTTCAAAGGAGACCACAAGTGAAGTACCAGCAGCACTGGATTAAGTCATTACACAAACAAAAAGAGAAACTTCAGAAAGCTTTAACAGATAGAATATCAACTTAAATAAACATTATTGCAGGTAACCCTTTTGCCTGCTCAATTCTCATAAGCGTCGCATGATCCTATTGGCATTTCCTGAATGGTGACTAACTCTGATCCTGTAAATAGTAAATTATTTGATTTAAATGCCAGCCAGAACTCTGGCAGAGGAATCAGGCTGAGCTGCTGCGCAGAATCACCACTCTGGATCCCATTCTGGTTTCTGTACTTTCCAAGAGTCGGGATTCAAGAACCAAAAGCACATTCACCTTTTTAAACATCTGTGTGTTCTCCATTTCCCCAGTCCTTCCCTTTTCTAAGTATTCTTTGACAAATAATTGCTATTTATGTTCAACACACAATAGTGTTTCTTGGACAGTACCCAAGGTGTTGTCTTTGCACATGTCACCTTCCCAGACCTGTGGTGACACCACTGGCAGTTTTGAAGTACAAAGACACAGCAGCAGAGAAGTTGAACTCACAGCTGGCGATAAAAAAAAAAATAGGGACTTGCCATAGATGAATCATTTGGAAAAGGAAAAATTGCAAGATCAAGGAATTAATAAGAAACAAAGTTTACTAACTACTTTATAGCTTGACAAGAAATTCAGTATAAAGACACCTTGCCTAACTCACAGCCCATAATCTAGACCAGGAAAATTCCAAGCAAGATGGCTTTGTAAAGAGTCTGCCTTGAAGCAAAATCCAATGCATGAAAATTCAAACAAACCAGTAAAATTATGCCAACAGCCTTCTTATCAAAAGCAATCCAATCAGAGAGAGAGGTGAACTCATGCATATTAACCAGAAAATACCAAACAGTCAGGATCCCATTCAGAGTCCCTGCTTTGGACATTGAGTCCTGGATCTGTTCCCCGGTTAACCCACACAGCAGAGCTCCTCCTCTGGAGGGGAGCAGCTTCCAGGGGCAGCAGGAATGCAGTGCCATAGCAAACTACCTCAGACACAGAGGAATTGAGAGGAGAGACATTGGGACACGTCTCCCAGAGGACACATTTATGCACAAAGGCTGCACATTTTACCCAGTTGCAGCAGAGGAAAACAACAAGAGGCTAGAAACATAACAATAAATAAATATATTGCATCACTGATGCACTTTCTGCTTCTTGCTTAGTCAGAACTGCACAGAGTTCACAACAGCCATTTCATAACACCCTTCAAGCAGAAACACTTGGTTCCATGACGCTGCAGTTCTACTGTACCTGGAGAGGTTTTCTTGGGTCCTGGGGCCAGAGGGAACAGCAAAGACCACTGCAGACAACCTCATCCCACAGCAACAACCTCCATGCCCTCCTTCCTTAAACACCTGGAATACCTGCAATCAGTTGCAGTTGTGGCTGGGCTGAAGAGCAGTAATTTCCTGGGAGTGATTCACTGTTTCACACCTTGAGCGTTGCTTCAAATCAAACAGCCCCTCGGTCACGGTAAAAAGCTGTCAACTTTTTCCGAAAAAAAAAAAACAACCCAAACCTCCAAATCCAAAAGAAAAGCAAATCCATGTTCAAACACAGAAAGAAGAGAGGCATGAATCATCCTGTTGTTCTATACTGTGTGTGTGCACTCATGCTACAAACTGAGTTTAAAATATTGCAGCATTAAATAGGTAAATGTGTAGGGGCTGAGCGCAGGGTTAAAATGCTTTTTTCTATCAAGAATGGATACATGATTCCTTGGTATACAGATCACAGTGTCAGTGTACCAGATAATGTAAAATTCTTTTCTACAAAACTGTATTTCTACCTTTTTTTACCCATCCTTTCCATTTCTGCAATATTTCAGTTGAAGAGCTGTGACACGACTGAGAGTTTTCTTCTCCAAAGCACTAACTAGTGAAGCCCATGCCTTTCTCCAGGCAGCTTTGGGAGTTTGACCTCCTTATGCCGTCACCTTTGTGAGAAGGACTGCAGATAAAGGAGGAAGCAGCTGAGCCATGGCCTCCCAATTCATTTTTACCTCTCTATCCATCAGAATAACTTTTACTGGAAGAAAGTTTAGTAAGTTCATACCTTCCCTCACAGTTTGTTTGAAGTAAAAAAGAAGAGAAAAAATTCCAAGGTTTATGTAAGTGTCTATTACTATTGATCTGTAAAGGAGCTAAAAATTATAATGAGATTATAATTGTCGCTTTACCTCATTTAAAATCTCTTCTTCCTGGCTTAGATGGCAACAACAACGCAAGGTCTCACATATGCTGGATCTTCCCAGCTCTTACCAGGCGTATCTTTTAATCTAGATGTAAGTAAGGCTGGATAAAAATAGGGTTTAAAATTCTAGCCAGCCTCTGCCTCAGGTTTTGTATAATCTAGAAATCCATCTACATCCATCTTTTTTTTGATGCCAGTTGAAACCAGACTGGGACAAACTGCTTTTAGCATGGAGCAGATTGGATGGATGGAGTTTAGTTCATTTACTAGCAGAATACAGGTTGATGTAATTTTGGGAAACTAATCTAAATAGACATTTAATAGTAAAAAAGGCAGAAAATTCTCAAAAATAAATATTATTTTCACATTGATTTTAGTTTCAAATTTAGCTAATTTTAGAGTTCCAGTTCAGCAGGACTTTTAGCTATAGTTATCAACACATTTGAAAAATTACTGTATCATTTTTCATTTCTTTAACTAAAATGCTTTGACAGAATCAACAGGTATGACAGGAAATACTGCATCATCTACTTTTCATTTTACTAGGTTACTTATTTAGTATAAAGGAGAATCGAGCTGTGTTTTGTAAATAAATTAGAGGGGATTTTTTAGCTCTGAGCAGCAGTATTTATATTTCTCAACCTATTAAAGTGACTTGGAACAAATATATACCTCCACCTTCATGGAAAAGAAACAAATGATTATTTAATGTAATTACAGAGAGAACAACTGAGAGCCATAAGACTGTCTTAGGCAATGATTTTTAAGAAATCCTTTTGTTCCATCCCTTGCAAATAATTTTCCATGATTCATCACATAACTTGTTATTCAAGCCTTTTCCAGAGGAACTATCAGACTTATAAATTATTTAATGATAACTCTGTATTGAACATGCTTCTCCCCACTTCGTACTACAGTATAATCCCATTTTTGTCTAGAAATAATAACTCAAACCTTCCTTGACAGTCAGAGTGAATCACACTGAGTTATTTTAATCAACTAAAAGATGGGTGAAGCTAGAAAGATAACTAAAACTACATCCAGAACCTATAAAAATGGGGAATCACAGTAGTACTTCTGTTCTTTGTGTTTCCCTTTGTACACATCAATCATGTACTCCAAACCAAAAGGAGGAGAATTTGAAATAACAAGGTTAACAGGTAAGTCCAAGCAACTGCACCATTCTTTTAACTATTTACCAGGTTTGTCTTGAATTGGGCTGCATTTACAGCTCTGATGTGAAGGGAAAAATACTATTCCTAGGGGGCACAGGGAACCCAATAACTTTCTTCTTCATGCTTAATAATCTTGTATGTGAGGGACCAATCTAATTTGTGGAAACGAATTGTACCTTAGGGATATGTTATTTCAACCCAAACTGAATATATTATTCATTCTAAAAAGTAGCAATAAAGATTATATAAGATGTAATTCATTATTTTCCTAAATGTTCCACGATTCCACGGGGAGATGAGACTTAAATAGCTTACAGGAAGCCTACCTTAATTAGGTTGCTTTTCAAATCAAATGTAATATAATGTTAACATAAAAAACGTCACTCAAGGGAAGCATTCCACTTACAAGGATGATTAATGAAATTTAAAGGGGAGAAAACCCACATAGATCCATGGGTAATAAAACACGTGGAGCAATCTGGGAGCGGGAAGGATGCAGGCGGAGATGGACGTGTACAAAGATGCAGCTTGCCATGAGCTACGTACAGATATCCCTCTCATATTCATGCATTCCTGCACAGCTCACAGAGAAAGGCAATTTGTTACCAGAGCAACCACGGTCAGTTGGCTTTTTTGTCCTCCATCAGAGTTGGTTTGCATTTCTGTTAACTCGTTTTAGCCACAGAAGCTCAGAAAAATGGATCTTATAAACAGATTTATTTAAGGTTTGGGCTCACTTTTGCATTTGTAAGAATGGCTTTTCCATTTCCATGAAAAAAAAAAAAAAAGGAATAAAATTTACATTTTTTTTGCAGAGATTTACAAACAGTTCATTGTAAGAGAGGGAAGGTATAACTGAGGTACTCTGCCTCAGTGGGGCTATTAAAATACTGATGTGCATGCCATGGAAAGAGTCATTGCTTTTCTGTTCACAGAGTAATGCTGCAGTTTCTCAGGTCCCAGAAAGCATTAATTTCCATAAATACTGACTTTTAATGAGGGTTGTGGTCAATGGTTTAATTTGGGGACTCCCACTGTCATTTAAGTCGCAACAATAAAAGCTGAAATTCAGGTTCTTTAATTCCCAGTGCATCCCTTTCTAAAGACACTTAGTGCTAAGTTTTACAAACCTTCAAATAGCCTTTAGATGAAGGACTTGAGGTAGGCAGCAAAATCTGAAACTTCTGGCCTTGCCCTTTTTGCACCCCAGTTAACACTGTAGGAAACACTCCAGGAAAATTTAGGCTTCAAGGATTTATACATCGTAGGAAGCCGCGGTCCTGGGCTGGAAGATGATGGGTATAACCCACTTCCAATCCTTTTTTTCCTGTCAGGCAAGAAACTCATTGAAATGAAGAATATTTTGACTAAACAGTGAGTGAGGAAAGAAAAAGACATGAATTTATTGCTTTTTTCCAATCTCTTTGTTTGATTGATTTT
The DNA here is from genome assembly GCA_013397865.1 of Struthidea cinerea. NCBI lineage: Eukaryota > Metazoa > Chordata > Aves > Passeriformes > Corcoracidae > Struthidea > Struthidea cinerea. The sequence goes on from VZTI01002729.1 coordinate 3,228,275, forward strand.
TGTTTTGCTTTGGTTTTTCTGGGTTTATTTTTGTTTTGTTTTCTTGTGTTTTACAGTAGTCTGGGCAAGGACCACTCACATCTTCTCTATTGGAAACAGATCCATCCTGCAAGTCTGGTCTACACTTTAAACAAAACAGACTAATGTATTTAATTAATTACAGTCTGTTCATCAGAGACGCTTTTCCAGTAAATAAAAATCATATTACCTTCAGAGAAATGACATATATGAAGTGGTTAGGGGCTGCAAACAGTAATTTTCTTCATAAATGGCAATAGGGATTTTGTAATATGATTTCGCATACAGCTCAGATATTTTAGTTTATAATGTTAAGATGTACTTTAGGAGATCTGTGAAAAAATGTTATTAGTTTTTGGCTTGGTGAGAGACTACAATTTTTAATCAATTCTAGGTCAATCAATTTCTAGTTTGCTTAGAACAAACAACAGATGTTGTTTTGAGTCAAATGAACCTTTGTTTTTAGCTATATACGTTAACCTTAAAACCTGCTACTCAGTTTTAGCCAGCTTTAGATGAGACGTTATTTCAAAATAAATATTTTTTTTAAAAAAAGCCTCTTTTTTATGTTTCTTTTCAAATTTTGAAAGGAATTTCTGGGATTTTAGTTGACATTTTCATATGGATAATCCAATGTAGTTGCCAAATAAAAATAAACTACTCAAAAGTCTGTGTCAATCTAGACAGAAATGAAGTCAGCCTGGAGATTTCACCCCACTGCAGACACCTCTGTTCCATCCTCCACAGGTCAGTCTTTCAATGCCCTCAAAGAGAGGAGGCCGCAGTAATAAGCAATTGTGAAAACTTGAGAGGCTTAGAAACAACCAGGACTCTCTTGTTAATGAACAAAAAGCAATTAATCAGTTCCAGGCAGCAATTTGTACGGCAAACAGGCAGAGAGGCAGATTGTCATGCACAAGCATCATGGACCCAAGCACTGATTCCTCGCTTTGGAGTGTGATGTCCCCTGTGTGTGCAGATCCAAAGCAAAGCACAGCCTTTGTTGTGACTAACATTTGATGTACTTCATGATGTTTGACAGATGCCAATCTTTGCCAGATATTTTTTCACGTATCACGTCTTCTCCCAGTCTATTCTTCAGCCTTCTCTAAACTATTTGCCAAGTGGTCTTTTCCCGTATGGAAAACACCAAATTAAGGACTGTGGCGTTTTGGACACATTGCAGCCACCCCGCAGTAACAGTCCCTGACATCCTGCCACAGCAGGGGTGTCCCACGTGGGAACGATCCTCTCCTATAGATCCGGGGAGCTGGGACACAGAACAGCCTCCTGCAGCCCACCACGAGCACCTTTAGACTTTGGAACCACTGGGAGGCATCAGCCAGCTCCTCCCCCTGGGCACTGAGTGACTTTAAGGCCCCTTAGGAGGTAAAAGGGTGTTTGACACCAATACAGAGAGTTCCACAGCAACCACCTGACCTCTTGTGTTGATAACAGGAAGAAAATCAGCTGCTGGCTGAAGGCGCTGCTCCTTCACACACCAGTGGTGGTGTGCTCTGTGCTGAGGTGGACACACCTCAAATGCCATAAGGACTGCCCCTTCAGCTCCGCGTCTTCTCTGCCCCTCCTGAAGTCCTGGAGCTGGCTTCTCCTCAACCTGGAATTTTCTCAGAGGTCTGTGGCCTCTTTTCCAGCTCCCAGCCTGCTGTCAGGGTCGTAGCACATCCACTGTGCTTCGTGCAGGCACAAGGTTACAGCTCAGTAACAGCACAAAGACTTGAGATTAAATAGGGAGGTTTCTGTTTTCCACATTCAGATGAATTATTAGGGATTCAGCTATGGTCACTGCAGTTTAGGTAAGAGGGGGTCACCGAGGAATAAGGAGAGGAAAATAAAAGAGAATTTCCGGAAGAAATATTTTTCAAAGGAAAGGAAATATTTCAGTTGTTGAGTTTTATTTCCTATGATTTTACAGCCTGCTCTTTGATTTTCTGTGCAAGAAACAGTCTGCCTGTCTTATCTGGGAAAAAAGATAAGGGCACATCACATCATAGTATTTTGAACCAACTCTTAGCCTTAGACTCTGCTCTAAGGTCTCATTATTCCCAGAGGATATAGATAGAAATGTCTGTCTCAGGTACAATTTTTTTCCCCCCTTCAAATTATATGACAAGTCTTTAAGAGCAGTTATTTGTCCATTATGCTACAATACGTCTGGAAATAGTATCCATCATGACTGAGGAAGAATCATTCATTTTCAGACCTGTCAGTTTTAGCAGACAGAATAGGGAGGCATTTCAGCATGGAAAAATAGAGGCAGCTCATCCCCCAGTAAAGTTTAGCACCGTCAAGGCACCTCTGACATCCAGAGTCTGCTCTTCCTTCCCAGCAGTTACCTTTACTTTTTTAACAGGAAGTTCGTGCTTCCAGTTGGAGTGCAGCTGCTTTAACTCTGAGAGCAGCAGAGTGCTGACAAGGAATGGGAGAGCTCAAGTGCATACTCAACCTGCACTTCTGCTGGGCAGGAAAACAAGCAGAGAGTTGCACACTCCCAGTTTGTGACATCCCAGTGAAGATGAGGCAGCGAAGGGTGAGCACAAAAATTCAGAATAGAGGTTAATAAATGGTACTAGACAGGTGCAGCAAAATCCTCGTGTTTTGGAAAGCACAGAGCCTGGCCCTATAATGTGATGATGGTGTTAAATGCTTCTCACAGAGGTCTTAAAACAGACTCCAAGAGCTCACAGAAATAACAGCCCTGGCAGGAAGGAAGCTATGACCACAAAAGCTCCATTAATCCCTCTGTAACAGAGAATTCTACACGCATCCCAAAATCAGATTACATAACAAAAAGAAACAAAAACAAAACTATGAACAAACCAAAAAAACCCAGAAATTCTCCAGGTTTTAATGAGAAATCCAGTTTTACAGGTTAGTTAGACATAGAAATTGTGTTAGCATCAGTTAATGGGCAATCATGGCATTTTAAAGTGTTCATTTGCAGATTGTTCCATACATAATGACAAGGCAGGAAATAATTATCCAAGTCCTTAATCCTAACCCTTCATAAATTAGGATTCTCTCTCTGCTGCAATTTCTCACCCAGTACCACAAGACCACAGTTCTGGCAGGAAAATTTCCGATTAATGATGGCTTGATTCCACAGTATGAATATCTTAAAATACAACACCAGAAAAGGAAAAGAATTAGCCAAACCTGAGAGTTAGATCTTCCAAATGATAGCAGCAGAAACATCAGCCTTCATGCTTCACTTATTATGGCAATGGAATAATTCCCTCTAGAAGGTGGACTGCAATTCATAAATACAACTGAATTTAGCTTATCCTTAAAGAAGTGGACATTAAGAAAATCAAGAAAACAAAACAAAACAAAAAAAGAAAGCTTGAATTAAAGCAGTTTTGTCACACAAAACCGAGTACAACAAAACAAATTGCATGTGTAATTGTGTTTTGACCATTCTCTGATTATCTATCATAAATCTTGTGTCTGAGCATAGATATTGTACAATTACTTTCAACATTTGGCATAATTGTTTTGATCTTAACTGTTACTCATTCTAAGAGAAAAATACAGTGGATAATAGCAGATAACAAAGGGAGCATTTATGAGCAATGATGCTGCTCAACAAACCCATTGTCATTCTCCCATTTAATAACTACAGAGCTGCTCTAATGGTTATGTTCTGTGTGTGGCCCAAATTATGTGGCAATTCCTGATACAGCGATACAGCTGGGGTAACTCTGCAATCCCTGAAAAGCAACGCAGAGAGACTAAAGAGAAAAAGCTGTGCCTAACCTTTCCGTATCCAAATGTTACATTAGTAACATTGCAAATGGAAAATAATACACAATTAAGCTTTTATATCACAGCAGGTGACATCCAATTCACCTAATTTCAGCCACCTGAAAGCGGAGTTTAGTTCTAAAATATCAATTTATTTTACCATCAATTACCAGAAGATAATTAATTCCTTTTTAAAGGTAGAGGTTGGATTGTTCTCTGAGGAACACCTTCACTGACTTCAGCTCACTTCCAGACAAGGTTTGCAGGCTTGGCACCCAACAGGAACAGAAATATTACTGTGATTCTCTCTGTCATTTGACTTCCTTCTAACAAACAGCAATTTCAATCACTCGACGAATTTGAATTCTCAGAAAACCCTCTGAAAACATCCAACAGAACAGAAAAAAAAGCCCAGCAGAGCTCTGCCATCCAGTACAGCATTGATTACAGGAAGTTTTTCTTTTTTAGATTGTTCATTCTTGGGATCTATTTCTCCAGTTAACGCTGCAGTGAATTTAAAACGTTGATATATATTCATAATGAGCATTAAAACCCTTCTTAACTTACTGCTCTTCTACACAAGATCTCCAACTTCCTGAGCACAGTGTGTGGCCTTCATTTGGAAGTGTACATCACTGTGCATATCAGTATTCAATTGTGACCATTTAATTAAGTGCCCCAGGTCATTCTTGAGAGCAGACATAGCAGAAGAGAGAAGGAAGATTAATGGAGTTGTAACTTCTCCCCCGAGGAAGGATGGGCAGGCACAGGAACAGGCTCCCCTTGCGTTTCTGCTGTGGAGCAGCCTCTTTGCTCAGGTCATCAGCTGAACCCACCCCTTGCTCTGTGTTAATATCTCATCATTCCCATCATTCCTTACCACAAAAATATTGTACCTTTTGGGAACTTTGCATATTCTCGACGTGTCTCCAGCAAACATTAATTACTGACAGCCCAGGACTTTCTTTTCCACCCATCAGCAACTGAAAATTGTTTTCTATGAGGGAGTCACTTCTAAACTCAATCTGGAAAATACCCTGTTATCCCCTTTAATGAGAGTTTGTAATCACAAAGAAGGTGGAGAAATCCAGACATCAAAATGCTGCCTGTCTGTCCTGACCAGGTGTGCAAGTTTGTCAGAATGGAACAACACAGAAAGTTTCAAAAGACAAAGTTCACAAAACCAGACACGCAATATAAGGATCAGTAGCGTAAAAATTAGATGTCTTAAAGTCCCAACCCAACTGTTCCTTTATTTTGCTTAGAATCAATATCAATCCAGTTGATCTATAACTCTCAAATCATTATTTTTACCTTAGCCAGTACTAAGGCAATTTTATAACCTCAATTTTTTGTGCAACCCTTTTTTTTTCTTTTTAATGCTGGTGTTAATTGTGGTTCAGGACACCACAGTCAGCTCTTCTGTGCCTCCAGAATTCATATCCCCTGGACTAGAGGATTACATGCTACACTTTCAGTAAATGTGGCCTTCTCATCCTCCCCAGTTAGAGCTGACAGCCTTTTTATTCCTCCGGGGCTGGAAAGAGCTTCTTGATTTCAAATCCTGGCGTAACTATTATTTCTTACACCAATTTTACAGAGCTATTTTTAACCCAAACACTATTTATTTTGAAAAACCTTCCTTTTTACTTACTCTGTTCACTATTGATATCGCTATTATATTTTTTCTTCCCCTTAGTAATTGCACGAACCTTTTAAATGGTAACTTGTGTTTACTACCTGTTTCCTGGTTTTATATCCCTTATCCTGTTTTATTGCTGCTCTCCTGTGTCCTTTTTCACCCAGGCGACTGCCTTGCACACTGAAGCTTTATTTAGAGAACAATTTAGGGGATAAAGCATGTGTTAAACTTAATTATTTCCAATCCATATCATTTACAATGTAATAACTATTATACACCTTTAAATCTATGAGAGCAAATATTCCAACTGCCTTAAAAAATCAGAATTCCCGCTCCTTTTATTGATTAAGATACAGCAGCGCTCAGTGGCTTGGCAGGCACAAAATCAATACAACTTTGCCCAGTTTGGGGGCAGACTCGGGCTCTTCCATCTGGGTGGAACGATGGGATACCACACATGGCTCCATAGCTGCAGGATTTGCTTTCTAGTATCCAAGGATTTGCTTAATCCTGCTCTAGCTACTTGCTTAAGTATGGGTCTGCAAATAGTTCTTGACTTTAGTTTTAATATAATTCTTTAAAAATAACTTACTTAGTAAAGTAGCAGAGATTAAACACGTTGGAAAGAGTGATTTTTATGGGAAAAATAAACGCTTCTCATATAAGTGACAAGCCAGTATGCTGCAAAAATAAATAAGACTAGAGATAAAAATAGTAAGGGGGGAAAAAGGATCTTTTGCCAGTGGTGAACCAGTCTCTTAAAAAGAAAAATCACTGGGAGAGGATCTGTACGTTATTCTGCTTTCCATTCCCATCTGTGTAAGGTCTGAGTGGAAGGGAGGGCTGCCAGGGCGTTCCAGCACTCTGAGTTCCTGAACTCCCTTCCCTCTCTTTTTTTTTAATACTTCTTTTTCAGCTACAATTTCTAGCAAAGGTTGGTGTTCTCAGCACATGCTGCTTCCTGGTCCACGCTCACTTGGGTTTAAGTGGTGCTGGAGAGAATAAATGGACGGCAGAGCCGCAGCTGGGGGCAGGGCTGGAGTGAGCAGGCGAGATCCTGGAGGGGAGAGAAGCTTCACAACTGTTAAATTGTTTTTCTCCATACAACAGAAGCGATAAGACCTGGTTTTATCTGAATGCTCTCTGGACCAATTGTTTTTCCTCTCACTGTCCTCACAATACCTCTCCACAACTCTGAAGTCAGGTACTTAAAGTCTTAGCAACTTTCTACAGTTGAAGACACAAATGGCTTTGGGGAGGCTACAAAATGAAATTAAGGGCAGAATTTAACCTTCACTGTTTTGCTGTGTGGTTACCGTGAGCTTTGCAGTGCGTTGACCTTTCTATAAATCCAAGGTTGAATTATATACAATTACAAGCCACTTACTAACCAGGTTTACATGTTCTGCATGACACAGAAAAACTCCTCCACTGAGCTGAAAAAATCCCCGAGCAGTGTGTACGTATAAATAGACTGGAATTTCTTTAATGCAGGCATCATAGTTTAGTTGATATTTCACTGCAAAACTTTGTGCCAGACATGAAGACATCTTCATCCATAATGATCAAACCCCAAATAAAGGGAGATAAATTGTGTTTGACAATATTAAGCTTGCACACGTCTCCCTCCTCTTTTACCCAGTTTAAAAGATCCTTTGCACAAGCCTTGCAATTTATTTTTCTTGGGAAGAGAGTAGAAAAAATGCAGTGAGGAAGTCATTATATGGAATATCTAGTGCGGGATTCCCATGTGTAAAAGTACTCTGAAATTCAGCTCTTTATAAGTCAGAGTACCAGTTATTTCTAATTCTTGTTTGGATTTTACCCGAATACATTTTCTGTCCTTCCAGCACTTAATGTGGTATAAGCTTTATTAAAGCCACTTTTGGAAGCGTTTGAATTTGAACACAAAGTCTCTTAATAACAATTATCTGATACAACATATGAATATTGAATATGAATATGATGCCTCTCGATATTTCAGTTGCCTCATTACTTTAGAAGCCATTTAAGTATGATGTAAGTCTTGAAATGAATTAATCATACAGTCATGCTTAGGTAACAACATCTTATATATAAGAAGGCAAGAAAAATCTGCTCTACGAAGATTAGAGGGCTGAGAGTTAATTGTGCTCCAGTGACTGCTGTGCAATATCCAAACTCATTTTAACCCTTCTTCTTACTGGTAAAACTGTGTAGAGCAGCTTAAACTCGGAAAAGGCTCCTCTGCTCTGAAAATGAGGAATGTTAAAACCTCGATACAATGTTTCTGGGTTTTGTTTGGGTTTTGGGGGTTCCTGTGTGTGTGTGAACAGATTTACAAATCACAGAAATAACCTGAATAACATTATTTTTAACCTTTATCAGGAGAACCGGGGGAGTGCATGGCTCTGTCCAGTTAGAGTTTAGCTTAGAGGCTGCAGGGTTTGAGGCCTCTTTCTTTCCTAGGCCTTTGAAACACATGAAAAAATGGAAGCAAAAAATGGGTTTTAGGGCATGTTTTTGCTGTCAGCTGGAGGACAGACTGGATAAGAATATCTGTTGAGTATTTGTCATTTTCTCTTGAACATGAAGTCCCACAAGTCTATGAGAACCTTGTGTACTCACATAAGTTTATTTCATAGACTCAAAGGATGGTTCAGGTTGGAAGGGACCTTAAAAATAATCTAATTCCAATTTTTTTTTTTTTTTTCATATTTCTCCACTCTTTGCTTGTGCAGTCAGTCTATGAAAGGCCTGAAAGCTGCCTTGTTTCTCCAGAGTTTTTGACAGAGCTGCTCTCTGCAAAGCTTTTCGGAGATGGATGGCAGCTCGAGTAAAAGCCAAAAAGGCATTTAGAAGGAAATGTCCGATGGAAAGAGAGTGCCCAGGCCTGGGATAATGGAGAGAATAAGGTGGTTTTGATTACCACAAGGGAAGCAAAGGGGAGAAAAATCAAAAAGAGGTGAAGTGAGTCTTAAGGCAGCAGCTCTTTGTTGTTGTTTTCCACTTTTCCTGAAAAGCTGGACTGGCAGACAGCAGTCAGAGGGCCCTGGTAGGCTGAAAGTTAAGAAATGAACCTCTGATTTTCACTCAGAGTTTCTCTCCTTCCCAGCACACTGATCATTGCAACTACTCAAAACCTCAATCAGACTTATCTGAACCTTCTGTCAAGGTCTTTCCCTGTATGCTCCGTGTCTGCCAACTCCCCTGTGCCAGTGTCTCTCAAAGCAAATGATACTTTACATTAAAAGCACATCAGTCAAGCCAAATGGCTTGCAGGGTTATATTAAACTACCTATTGACAAGAAGACTAACAAAAGTTAAACAATACATCACATGGAATTCAGCAGCTCTGTGTCTGAACAAACCTATATCACTCAGGGCCTCTCGCAAAACTGTTTCAAATATTTGCTAAAACAAGGTGACAAAGGCACTTAATGAAGCAAAATTACATCTCTGTTTGTCATTGCTGCATTTATTTCTTGCAAATATTTAACCTTGGCACATTCATAGACTATTCAATCCATATTTTCTACAAGTATAGTGAAAATGAAATAAGATATACTAATTATAAAAAGCACAACCACCACTCACCAGAAAAATTTTACTTCCCTACACTCGTTCTAACTGCAGAATTACATTTTTTTTTAACATTACTGATACCCACGAGCTATTTCAAGACAGGAAAATTGTATTTTATAGAGAAATCATTATTTAGCAAGAAAATGTTTGTCTTGATTGAGATACAGGATTTCATTTCCCTGACTAAAGTGCCCAAGTTAGAAAGCTGCTCACACACTTTACACCTAAAAGGAGAAGCTGGGTTTTCTCTGCAGGGTCCAATGCAAAGCACCTGAGTCAAATTCTTACTCTGAATTGCCCTCTGGAGAAACCCCTCTCTCTCTTGTCATGAATTCCATTGGAGGCTTAAGAAGATTAGTTTCTGTTTTAGGCACCAAAAGCTCTTGAAGTTAGGTGGTGCAACTCTCTCTTTATGTAGCAAACAGGCTGAACTAAACACATTGAACCACACTTCCTTTTCGTCTACAAATGGGGACTTAACGAGCTGTAATGAATTTCCAGTATTCAAATTAAATTAAGTCACTATTTTTTTTTTTTTAATAATATGACAGTCCATGCTTGGATTAAAAAGAAAAGAAAAAAAAAGTGAAAGAGACATTTCCCATCTTTTTAAACTGTTCTCGCCATTGCTGAGGCTGGCAAGAGTGTAGAAAGCATTTGGACTATTGAAATCCTTGCTATTTTTCCATATGGATTGCCAGCAGCAGTTATAGCACTCCTGATTCCATTTTACCAAACCGACTTGCTAAACAGAATAAGGGCATTTGCCCTCTGGAAGGAATATGAAAACGAGCAAGCAAACGCATAAATCAAGAAAACAGAGAGGAAGGAGATCACCCTGCACTTTGCACCGGTGACAGAGCAAATATTGAGCTGCGCAGGGGCTGAGTGATTTTTGGTGAGAAGAGTATCAACACGGCGCAGCTCTGTTTTCCTCTCTCCGTGCCTGTCAGCCCCTCGTGAATCTCGCTGTATTTCAGGTGCTGTCTCTGGTAGCCTTGACAGAAGTCAATGATTTGTGTCCCATTCCATTTAGCTCATGTGAAAATACTCGGAGCTGCTCGCCATGTGTCAGGGGCTGATAATTGCATTGATCCCCTCGCCGTGGGCTCCGCGAGGGCACTCTGCTGAGGACAGGGGAACCCGAGGATGCGGCTTGTTAGAACTAGCAAATTTTGGCTTTGTCTGGTGTGATTCCAATCAGTCTTGGCAGAGTGATGCATAAAATAGGGAGTGCTAAATGTGCCAATAAGTGAATTACTTTTCAGATTATGTCACTGGTAGAGATATTGATGAGTGGAATTTGTGAGCTGAATACAGCAGTTTGTTACATTCTGTTTCCTATTGAGCAGGTGAATGTATTCTGATAAAATAAAGAAAAAAGTTGTGCATCTGTAGACTCTTTAGAAAACCAGTTTGTTTTTAAAGAACACCATATTTATTTCTAACAATAATTTTCACTCTTCTCTTTTAATGTTTCATCAGGAAAGAGCTCTGAGTGAGAAGACCTTTCCTCATGACAATGGACATTTAAAACCAAAGTTTATAAAATAGAATAAAGACAAAGCTGCTGGAAATACAGCCAGACTCCCATCATTTTGGGGTACAAGTTCACTGCTAGCTGATCCTGCATCAGAGCCCAGTTACTAATTTTTTTTTAAAAAATCAGTTTTTGAGATATTCTGGCTATCAACTTCTCTGGCTAATTCCCTGAAAATCTTTATTAAAAAGCGCCAAATATCCAAACATAAAGATGCCAGCAGGTGATTAAACTGTCACTGTTCCATCCCTCATTTATCATAAAAGGATACTCACGCTTAAGGCTCCTAATTTGAACAGTGACATCTTTTCATGGTTCTCCTGTCTCTCTTGTTTCTTTCCTAATATTCCTCTTAAGCACAGCGCCTCTAAGTCTGGGAAAATATAGGTGTAAACTGAGAGATTCACAGCTCCATTTTACAGCTGTCTCTGAGCACCCACAGCTCCAAAGAGCTTCCTAAAAAGATGCAGATGTTCAGCACCTGTTGAGGAGCACTGCCAGGAGCATCGTGTTAGCAGCATGCCAAGCAGCCACGAGCACTCGTAGGACTTATGGAGGTGTTTAAGTCCTTCATGATTTACTTCCTCAAGTTTTGGACAAAACCTGGTGTTCTGCATACTAAATATTGCAAGAATCAAATTTTAGCATTAATCTCACTGCTGTTTAGCCAAATTTTGCCAGTCTGTTTGCTTTGCTGAGCGCAGAAACAAGGGAATTGCATCAATAGCTTTAATGAGGTGGCTTTGAAAAAAAAATGTTATTTAAAGGCAGAGGAAGCACATATTTGAAAGGGAGGCTATCCATAATCACCTAAACTTGTAAATGGTAATTGAAAACCAAACACAAGACTATTCCCTGACCACTTATAAATGCATTTTAAAAGAACTAATGTTTAATATCTAATTTTTTACTGTAACAAAAAAAACCCTGCATAATTACTCTGTAGACAGAAAAGGAAATTAAAAACATGTTCAAAATCACTTATGGACATTTTAACTGCTTTAGTAAAGTTTTTGTTTGATACAATTATTTTATTTTTTAAGCTCAGTCAAGGTGACTGGGGGGAAAAAATGTGTGTTCTTATATTCTGGTGTTCAGTGGTAAATGTGCCATATGCTCTCATGTTCTTTACACTCAAAAAAGTGAGATTCCAGGACTGCAAGAATATCAGAAGTATTAATTTGTTGAATTTGCCATTGAACGGGTATCTTCAATAAAAATTGCATATATGAAAGTAATAAAGAACTAGATGCAGATCCTGGCTGTTGAAGAACATGGTCATTAATTAGTACGTTAAGAGCTGTTATCCCCTTCTTTGGAAAAAAACAGTGGGTGCATCAGCATGGATTCATTGGCAGGAAATTAAATTTCTAAGAGGAGAAAATTAGGATAACCGTAAATCCTATGGTTTGTTAATTCATCAGCACAGCAGGATTAGCTTAAATAGCAACCAGTGAGCACCCGTTGAATCAATGAAACTGGGTAAAGAGTTGCAGTGTTTGCTCACCTCCAGGTGATATGTGGAAGTTCCAGCTAAAAACCAAGGCAAGTTTTCAGGTGGAGTCTGATGGAACACTTACTGAAATGAGAAGAAAAAATCAGTTTAAAGTTCCTCCAATACACACTCAGGAATTACAAATCTCACACAATTAATTGTGGTGAATCGGACACCTACTTTACCCATAGATTTTAGATAATATGTCCATAAGAACTATGGACAATTCTGATGGTAAAGCACAGGATACTGATTTATTCACTTCTTTGGTTCACTTTTTAAGCGTTAGGCACACACGCTTCGTTGTAGGATTGATTACTGGGCTGAATTCAGTAATTAAAAAAACACACAAAGGTTGCATTGAAATTAAGGCACTTAAGATTCATTGAATTCAGCACTTTGCTCCTCTCACAAAGTTATTGCTGGGCAGTGAGCAAACCTCAGGAAATTATAACCAGGCTGTGCTCTGGGTAAGGTTTTGACTATTTGCCCTGTTGGGTGATTTCAGCCACGCAACACATCTCATTATTCCATGCTAGGAGGGATATTTGGGTTCCCAATCGACTCCTAAGCCTCTGTGTTATTCGCGTGCTTGAGGAATCGTGCACAGGCATCCAGTGAGGGCTTGCTTTGCTTGTTGAGTGACTGTTTGGCATAAAGCACTGTCCTGCCCAAATGGTTTCTAGAGAGCTGCATCCGATGTAGAGCAGTCAGTCAACAGCTTTGGAACACAGCTCCCAAAATAGCCAGCATAATCAGATCCACAAAAGGCAGCCTTCTCTTGCATCAAATAGATGAGACAAAGGGATCCTTAATCTACCAGAGAAAGAGGAGGAATAAGATCGAGAAATCCTTATGTTCCATCTATACTGGTTTTGCTTTGTATCATTATCCACATCAATCGACCTTGGTGCATTAATATTCCCGAATATATTCCCTCTATTACTGGTCCATTCATCAGGCACAATTTATGGCTTCAGCTGCTCCCAGTTAAAAAGAAAACAACACAAAAACAAGCAAGTTTTAACTACTTAATCTTCTAATATGAGAGGAAAGGGAAAAAAGCAATGTGGGAGGCATAAGCTGAGCAGCTGATACAAATGCTCCTGATGCATGCAGGACCTTGCAGATCTCGTCCTACAACAACCACTTCTGCTTCCAAAGAGCAAATCATTGCCAGGAGGCAAGCACGCATGAACAGCAGCTTGGCTCTGTTAGGTTGCCTGTCTAAATAAAAGTAGTTTCTACCTTTAAATGCTTAAAAAGGACTTTGGTAGTGTCAGTAAGCAGAAGTCCTGTGATCTTTACACAGAAATGATGGTAGCTACTATTGCATAGCATTTTTTATATATGGTATTTGGAATATTCCAGCTTTAGAATCTAAAATGTGCATATAAAATATGTATATTTTCTCCAAGGAAGAGAGTTATCCATGGGTGATCTCAAGCACTTAGACTCTTTCTGTTCTAGTACCAAGGCAGGTCTAAAATTTTTGGCTGACCACTAAAAATATGCATAAATGTCAGCCTTGAATCTTAAAGACCTCCTATTTATTGCATATAACTAAACGTCTCCATTATTAGTTCATAAGAAAGGTCTGCACTTTGATACACAGAACACCTTCCAGGCACTGATCTGAATACATCCACGTGCAGAAATTTATGAAGGAAAGCACTGTCTATACTGAAATAAGCTCATACCAAAAAAAAAAAAGGTCCCAGAAGTTCAAAAAGAGTGTTTATCCAAAGATAACAAGCAATTTAAAAAAACCATGAATTTAGAAAAATATCTGATACTATNTTAATAGATAACAAATATCAAACAAAAAAAAAAAAAAGGTCCCAGAAGTTCAAAAAGAGTGTTTATCCAAAGATAACAAGCAATTTAAAAAAACCATGAATTTAGAAAAATATCTGATACTATCAGTCAGATGTCCTACCCACAGTGAAACACCACAGACTACAAAGCCTTGAAGGCCACGCCCTTGTGTTGGGTCTGCACCATCTTCTCTGATGTTCTTGATCACCAGTAAAGAAAATATTTCCACTTTCACAGCTCCCTGCCCAGATCTTTCCCCTTTGCAAATGCCACCCTCCTTCAGTCTGGTTGCCCTCTCTAAATTACGTTTAGAATGTCAGTTTTAAGTGACTGAGTGCAATATTCAGGCCTTTCACCGTGCTGCAGCTGGGATAGCACACGGGGAATTGTGGTGCTCCCTGGAAATGCACCATATATAATAAATAAACAGATATCACCAGGGCTTTCTCTCTTCACGCTGCTCTCAGTTCTCACTGCTTTGGTGGAACGGATGCCACGTGGCTGAGAACAGTGGGAATTGCTCGTGCAGTCATCACTTCACTGGACCAAGAATGATACCAAGAAGTTGGGGTTTTTTTCTGTGAACACTCTTGAGTTTTGGCTGCATTCTTACAAATGTATTTAATTTCTGTTATTCATATTTTTTAGGTAATGAGGAAAAGATGCTGTTTTTAAAAGTCTTCATTCCTAGTGAGAAACTGCTCCTATAAGAATTCAAGCTGAACTTCTACCACTCTTTGTTCCTGCCTTACTAGGAGAGTAATTTGGATTCTGACTCACAGGAAGACATGAATTACCATGACCCTGTGGTTCATATTATTTTTTGAGGATCGAGCTGTGATGAGCTGGGGAGATTGTACATAATTTATGATCTCCAGCTTCAATATGAGCTCCAGATTTAATAACCATCTCCAGCCTGATGTGTCTCCTGCACCGTTACTGCTTACACCAGTGGCTGTGGGATGGACAGGGACACAGCAGCCTCTCCACTTATTAAAGCCAGTCAGCCAGAGCACCATTGTTCCTACCAGGGAACTGAAATAATTTTCAAGTATAGAATCCTTACTGAGACTTCTCTTGTGAGTCCTGGTTCTTTGGGTTTCTTTTCACCCTGTTTGATGCTCTCCAAATCTTCCATCCCTCTCTGAAGGGGAAAGAATGGGAATGAACCCACACACCACACTTTGCTGTCAGGAAGAGCTTCAGACTGGGGAAGACATTGAATCCACCATACTTAAACTCCCAAGGGCAAGATTTAAGAGTACAGCCTTGGGATAAGGCAGCTCCCTGTTTTCTGCATAGAAATTACTGCTCTGAGTTTGGAAATCTTTCCACACACTGACAGAAGCTCAGCTGGGTTTGGGTTCTGCTCTGGAAACCAAGAAACAAAAATGAGGAGCCACAAGTCTGGCAGGACTCCTGTTGATCTCAGTAAGCCCGAAGAATAAAAATTTGGACATATTTCCATCCAGAGTCAAGGGATAACAAAGACAGCAGAGAGCAAAGAATTATTGGGGTGTGGGGATTTTGTTTGGTTGGTTTAGACCACTACATTTTTTCATGCAATCTAAAATGGTTTCTTAAGTACATTAAATAGCAACTTTATAGATATACTTTTTTTAGCCATCAGCTACTGCTGAAGAAGTGAATTGTAAATAGGAGAGGAAAAGGGAGTGTT
The DNA here is from genome assembly GCA_013397865.1 of Struthidea cinerea. NCBI lineage: Eukaryota > Metazoa > Chordata > Aves > Passeriformes > Corcoracidae > Struthidea > Struthidea cinerea. The sequence continues at coordinate 3,243,795 of VZTI01002729.1, forward strand.
TAGCATTTGGATAGGCTGAAATGCTGACATTAGTCACTGAGTAGTGGAAACTTCTCTTTAGAGAGGGTGGCCCCTAGAACAATTACCCAAAATATGCTTAAAAATGAGAGTTAGAATCTGGAGAGCCTCATTCATGTTAAAGCAGAGGCACCAAAGAAATCACATGAAAGTCCAGTAAGGGAAACATAACCAGCAGTCTGAGAAAGTAATTTGACAACAATAAGTAAATGTGGTCTTATCCTTTGTGTTTATGTCTCTTTGAGCTTCCTTTCACCCATCTAAGCATTCATTGATTCTTGAATCACAAGTTATAACTAAATCACATTTCTTTAAGATATTTTCTAAAGCTGTAGGAGAAGCTCTTCAGTTTCAGTTAGTTTCCACTGAATCCAGATTACTTGGGGCATTTTTTAATGGAAAAAGCCTCAATATTTTGAACTGGTTCATTGATGATTTCACTCAGATTAGAACACAGGAAATCCTGAAATGAAAAATAGAAAGCTAATCAGAAACATTGTAAGAGAAGGGAAACCAGATTGTCCTTTGTCTTACACCAATTTACGCTGTTGAAGCCAAAGAAATCTGAGCAGTGAAATGAAATGATGAATCAGACCTAGTGCCTTTCTCCATTGCAAATTTAATGTTACGGAAAATGATATTAAAGTATAATACCCCACTTTAGGGCTTACCAGAAAATGACTCATGATAAACAGAGTGCATTTTCAGAAATGGCATTAAAAAATAAATTTAGCTTCTCTCTCAGGCTCATTCAATATTTCAGGGTATAATTTAAGTACACATCCTTCATTGTGTTCAATAATTCTTCCTTGGGAGTGGGAATTCAGAACTTTAATGGTAACTTTCACATTCATGCATAAAGTTATCAGTGAAACTGGAAGTTAAACTGAACATTTCTGAATACAGAAGTAAGGTAGCACAAGGAAAGGCATGTTTCTCTTTCCCAAATTGCCTTTGAGTAAGGCAATTTAAGTGACATGAAAGATAGTTTAGCTTTTAAAAACTGCATTTAAGCGCCCATTCACCTTGATATCGAAAGCATTTATATTGACTTGAACCTGTGCAAGTTCCTTCAGATAAATTACCAAATAAAATAAATAAGTAAACATTAGACTTGCAAAGAATGTAACGGACAGGACTGACCATCAGACAGAAGCTTGCCTTGAACAAAGCAAGCAGCATTGAGGATAAACCCATTTTTCTCAAGAAAACACCTAAGCCCTCCTGAAAACAAGATAGAATAAAACCCCAAACCCTTTTTGGCTGAAGGCTGCAAGGTTAAGTTGGTCTTCCTGAGTGTTTGAGGATGGCATGTCCTGTTTTATGGAGAGATTACTCTTTTATGGAACTCCGCTAAATGAAGTAATAAAAACTTCTGCTTTCCCAAACTATCATATCAAGGCTATTACTTTGTACTTGCAGCCCTACGAAGATGTATCTCCAAGATTTAGAGATTTCAGTGCTTTTGTTAAGCCTCTGTCATGATCTCAAAGGAAAAGACCCAGGTAAAACTATCTGGGATACCTCAACAGAAAAAAAAATACACTGAAACAAGCACATTTAATTAACGTCACCCAAATAATAGGAACTATTTTCTTTCTTCCCACACTAATGTCTGTTTCAGAAACATTTTAAGCTTTTTTTCATTTCATTTTTTTTTCTTTTAAAGGCCAAGTTTATCAATTTGGAGAACGAAAAGCTCTTCAGCATGGTACTGTCACAGATCAACTGATACATTCGGGTAACGTGCTGGAACAGTGGGAATGAAAATCAACCCGTGCAAAAAGCTGCAGAGGTCACTCCATCACTCCGCTTTCCAAAGCCACTGCCCCATGCAATGTGCTGAACAAGCACCTGCAGCTGGAGAGAATGTCTCTGGAGGTCACACCCCATCCCAGAGCAGTGTGGTGGGGATGTTCCCACTGACAGCTCAGGCTACGAGAGCTGGGAGCTGCAGAAAATTCACTGCAGGTTTCCTCTCGTGCTTGTCCTTCCCCCAACCACAAGCCCAGGCAGCCCCAGGAGCAGAGAATGGTGCTCTCAGCCTTGATGTTGGAGCTGTTTCCCCACATAAACTGCACAGATTTTATAAAACAAGCCCACAGCAAGACATTTCCATGACAACACACTGCAGCAGCTAAACTCATACTTGGAATCAGTTCTCATTTTATTTCTTACAATCTAAAAGTGTCTCTAGACTGTACTGGTCTAACCACAATCATCGGTGGTCCAAGATGCATTGTTAGAAATGTGTGACTTGATCAGAGGGAGCTACCCCCACATGCAACAGCTCCAGTACCTTGCCGTTATTCTTAACTTTGTGTTAATTTTGATCCCTTTTGCTGGAGACCCAGTGCTGACTGTTCCAGCAAGCAATACCACCTGCAGCTGAGCTTTGTGCTGTGGCACTGGCAGGGATCCAGACCGTTTCTGCTTTTCCTCAATCTATACACAATTCTTGTCATCTCTGTGATTCCACACCTCCTCTGTATGGAGAGAACACATCGCTCCTGGAGTCAGGTGCGAGGTAATAAAGTATAACTCACCCTTTGCAGTATCACAGGGATTCCTTTTGTGTTTCTCCCTCTTGACAATACCATTTTGGCTACAAAAAGAAAGACACAGGGAGCAAGTGCTGTCACAGATCTCAGAGCAAGAGCCGGGTGCTTGCAGCCATTCTGTAGGATGGGAATGCAACAACCACATTGCTACCACACGCTCTCAGAGAAAGACCTGCTTGGCTGGTATTAAACTGCTGCCTAATCAGAAAAAAGAGCTGAAACAACATTTTTTTAACATTCAAAACTGCATTGCAAAGTTTATAGAAGACCTGTGGTATTGCTTTGTGCAAACTCACCACTCTCCGGGGTCATCATCTGCCTTGAATTGCAGAGAGAATTTGGCATGACTATAAAACTATAATGCAGCTTTAGCCATCTATGTTCCATATCAGCACGAGAACTCTTAGCAACATCCTGAGATGGAAGGGACACACAAGGATCACTGAGCCCAGCCCCTGGCTCTGCACAGACACCCCAGCAATCCCACCCTGTGCCTCAGAGTGTTGTTCACACACTCCTGGAGCTCTGGCAGCCTTGGGGCCGGGCCCATTCCCTGAGCAGCCTGGTCAGAGCCCCAGCACCCTCTGAGTCCATGACAGCTCCTTCCATTCCTTCATCAACGTAAGACTTGCTTTCATTATGTTCCCTATTTCAGCTTCACTAGCTCTGCAAATCTGTCCTCTCATACTTAAAAAGAAGGTGCTGTTTCTTGGTTTCTACCACTGAAAAAATCTGACACCTGTCCTTACTCCAAATCCTACCACACACATTTCAAAGAATTTGAGGTTTGGGATTTTTAAAGGACTTTAATTAGCTGGGAAAAACTTCCCTAAGTGGTAAGAACTCCCTAGATAATGGAAGATGTCCCACAGCACTCAGATACCCAATATACTGACTAACATGGTTAATAGATAGATTTATTTGATTGCAGATACCAGTCAGGACACTCAAAGCTTTGAATTCTGACTAAATTGTTGGATTGCTATATGAAAAGTAGAATGTGAGTTTAAGTGCTTAGTACATTTCTTAGAAGAACGATCCCTTTTTAGTTAATTCATACACTGATCAAACAATTATTTTGTTCCAGTATAAAAATCACAGAAGCATTAATCAAAAGTATTTAGTTAATAATAAAAGAGAAGACAAAAGCCACTGGAATGATAACTTAAAGAGTTTTGTGCAAATTCTAATATGATTTTAAAAGAAGTCAAATGTTTGATGTATTTTTTAAAAAACACCTGATTTGAGTCAATATTAATCTCCAATTGATGAAATAAATGCTGCTGCTGTTTCTCTTTGAAATGAATGGACACAAAAATGTTCAAAAGGAATCCTTTATCGACATCACATGTGGCCACATCAGAAACCCTAGGAAGTTAAACTACATCAGAGTAAGAGCATTAATAGTGGCCTGAAATAGAGGCATTAATCTGTTGAAACTGAATGTAGACCAGGTATAAAAAGCAACCCATGCCAAAATTATTTCCTTTTTGAAATATACAATCAATTAATAAAATGAGACTGTTCTCAAAAAAAAAAAAAAATTTGGAAATCCTTTTTCGTTATATTGCTTTAAATTTTCAATTTTCTAAACAGTAAAATTCTGCTGTAAGAATATCCTGAGTTCTGATAGAAAATATCGAATAAGTCCTTATTCTAGATGGCAGCAACAACATATATTAACAGAAATTGAGACATAGCCAAAATTTCTGGGTCTTAAAGTGACTGTTTTTTGTAAGATGCTCAGTATGAGAAGGGTTGTGTAACCTTAGTTTTTCAAAGTTCTGGAAACGAAGATTTCTCTAGTCGAGCATATTCCCTATTCAGCCTCTGAAAAAGCATCCTGAGAGTTTTGCTAACATTCACTAACAGACTTGGTCAAGGAGTTGTGAAATCCCATTTCACAGTAGAGTCAGGTCTTTCTGAATTCATGCCCAAAAAAGCCACACTTGAAAATGTTCTGGGGTCCTCTGAGAGCTGCCCACAGAGGCTGCTGCTGGAAGGCAGAAAGGCAGAGTACAAGAGCACTGCAAGGCTTTGCAAACATGGGTGTCTCAATTTCAATGACATTCTGAGGAGGAAAATTACAGAAAAGCAGTTTGCTGCTGTAACTAGGCATTAATGAGGTATTAAGTTGCCAGCAGTATGATATTTTGGAGGTATGAAACTGTCCAGGACTGAATTTCATCCATTTTTACTCACCATTAATCTGAGTCAGGTCGTACAAATTAGGCGGTGCTTCAGCAACAGGAATGATACTGGATTATTTTTCCTGTTACTTAAAAAACAACCACCCAAAACTTAACCTTGATCTCCCAGCTCCTGCGTTTTGATTTTACCTCATCCCACACAAAACCCTGAAGCCCACTCGCCATTTATGCCAGAACCTCCATCTGATCATAGAAGGGGATGATGCTCCTGACACCGTACTCAGGATAATCCTCCTGTCGTGTCCTCCTACTTGTGCCGTGCTGGTATTTTTATAATATTATAAACTATCCAGTATTTTAAATACTTTTCTTCAATGCTACCTCTTTCAAAAAGACATAAAGAGGAACCATCAAATAAAATCATCCCAGTAGCGTGGAGAATGCTTTTTTCTTGCTTTTCATTTCACAAAGACGTCAGGAAAAGTGAGGCAAAGCTGGAGAATTCCAAAATTTCTGAAGGAATTTGACAGTGAATTTTTTCTCCACCTATTCTGAGGCTGCCAATTTTATCTGTGCAATTGTTTTGCAGCCCCTCCAGCAGCTCAGGCACTTCTCTCACACTGTTGGGGCACAGACTGTTCTCCTCTCCAGCAGGCAAATCCTTCTGGAACTTTCAGGATCCTCAGATAGAGCTTTTTTCCCATTCTCCTGACACCAACACATTTCACCCTTTTACAAAGTCTTCATTATACTCTGCAAGTCCTTCCTTACACCGACAGCAAAAGGAGGACAATAATACCAGTTTTAAAAAAGCCCTATCAGTGTTTCAGAGTGGGAAGCAATTTATGGAAAACAGTTTTCACTTCCTTTGCTGCCCTGTGTACAGGAGAGGAATAAACACTGGGGCTCTGCAGAAATGTGAATTCTTTGGGAGAGCCAGACCGTTTAACTACACCCACCCGTAAAACAACAACAAAATGAGTTACTTGGCATTGAAGCTGGTTTAGACCCAGAGTAAAAAGGTTCAGCCTAGATGGGCCAGAGGACTCTGATTAGAAATCCAGAGCAAACACGAGGGACTATTATGCTGAACGGTTTTTAACAACAAACACCTTTATGGTAACCTTAGACTTTATGCTTTCCTGAGGATAATGAGTCAGTCCAAACCAGTTTTCTTTTCTGTTGCACAAGTCTATTGAGCGAAATACAGAATATTCTCCAGTGGAGCAACTGGTTTCCGTGGATACAGCTAAGATTACACTTCAGCATATTTTTTCTTTCAATTCAAAGTCTAGAGGAGCTCAATTTGTCTTATTAAGGAAAAAAATTTCTTTAGTAGTCTGTCCAAAATGCAGACAAAGGAAAGCAAATGTAGCATTCTAAAGCAAGAAGTCTTATGAGGACTGCTGCCCTTTTAGTTAGAGATCATTAAAAAAGGTTACATACTTACAGTAATAACTGAAAAGGAAACATATAATTTAAACATTGGGAGGATATGTGCCATTCTAATAATTATTTTGAAAGTATAATATTCATTTAAATGTTTTCCCTCGAACATTTAAAATATTTTTATGGATCTCTTGCCAAAATCTAGAATAATATGCTACATGGTAGATCTACATTTCTGTAACAAATAGACTGTAACATATCAGAGTAGAAAATCTGTACTTGTGAGACTTTTAATATAATGCAAGATCAAAAAAAAATTTAGTTGGAGATTAATTTTTAATTTTTGTTAATATTCTGAATACAAGAAACCACGTCTTTTTCATATTTTCTTTCAACCATATGATGACCCAGACAAATTTTTGTCCTTACTGTTGGGTTCACAGACTCCCACATATTTCTGTGTCTCATTATTCCTCTAGAATGGAAATATTTCTTCAGCTACAAATATCACTGATGTTAAATGACTCTGTTACTACGGCTTCAATTACTGAGTTGCCTCCTCCATTAACAGCCTTTCAGCAGCCTCTGTTTTCATAAAAATTGTTAAACTGTAGGTCTTGGCCCTATACAACAGCCACACGCATTTTAATAATATCTTAAGGCAATTTCCTATAGATTCTTGAAACTAAACACCACGTTCTAGAATTTTACATAGGCCACAAAAAATCCATTGTTTTTAGCTGCCAGGGAGTCGGTGGAAACAGACTTCACCACAATGTGAAGAAATTCTTATTCCAAAGATACACTGAAAGTCTTGAAGAGAAAAACTTATGGCTTCTCATAAGTTTACATGGTCTTAATATGGCTTTTATTGGGATCAATGATATTGATTTACATCAAACAGTCACTGCTTTGCTGTTACCTCCCTTGGCTGTTCAAAGAGCACACATTGCATTTCTGCCCAACAAGTCTGCAATGTTGAATACTTTTGTGTTCTTACCCACTGAAGGATACCTCCTGAGTTTGCCTGCTTTTCCCAAGCTGAATCCCTACAAAGACACTCCCAAACTTCCGTCCAATTTACCAGATCTGGCCCAGCTGCTGTGACACCGTTCCTTTTTGCCTCTTTGCAGGGTGTTGTTCGCTGATTAATACCGGAGACAGCTCTGTGAGGCTCCCCGGCTTCTGAGAGGCTGTCGGGGTTTTTGATCCACATTTCTTATTCCAGACAATGTCATGATAAAATTCAGTAGTGCTCAAATTTCTGTTCTTTCATTAGGGCTCCCTTATCTATATAAACATTTCATGTTCTTTCTTTCACAATGCCTAGAGGTTTGGAAGAGTTTTATGCATTTTTTCCACTTCTATCTTTAATCTTGATCCCAGTTAGTTCTTGATAGTTGCCAGAGGCTTGCTTTTTTTTGTTTTGGTTTTGTTTTGTTTTGTTTTTCTTCGTTTTTAACTTCAAACACAACTTTCTGTTACTCTTCCTGCTCTGAATACTGACAAGTTGAAAGGAAGGAATACAGGAAACACAAGGCAAGACTGCATTAATCTGCAAAACCTATTGCAGATAAGTAAGCTGCTGCTTAATTCACTTTCTGCCAGGGTGAGGCCAAACTATGAATTCCAATAAATATCTAAAATATTAAAAAAAAACACCAAAAAAACATAGGGAACAACGGCTTGTAGGGCTTCTTAGATATTTTGTTCATATACCTTCAAACTGCATTTAAAAAAAAAAAATTATCTTCCATGAACACATTTGGGTGAATACTTTGCAGGAGCTGCTTATATTTTGAGGAAAGTTTTGTTTGTTTCAATGGACTCTGTAACTGTGTAGTTTTAGGTGGCTACCTCATGAATATATATGCATATATATCATCACTGTACTTCTCTTTCTGGGAGAAAAAACTGTCAAGAAACATATGGTGTCTATAATTGAATACCAAAGGAGACATGTAAAAGAACAAAATTATAACATTCTATAATACCTTACACTTTTTTACCTGAGAGGAATTTTAAAAATCCATTGCTTTTAAATTAGACTTCCTAGAATTAAAATAATTCTTCACTTACCATTCCCTTACTTGTAATCACCCATTCCATACTCCGAGATCTGAGAAACATTTATTCCACTGCTTCTCGTAAAAAGTGAAATATATACCTGGATTATTAACTTATTCATTTCGATGCATTTAATTTAAATTTCTACATTTGCAACTTATTAATCATACTGCAGGTTAATTTTGTCACAAATAGCACTCCGGTTAAAAATGTTGAGATCCCTTCCAGCTATAAAGATTTTGGTGACGTTTTTGGCAATTCATACAGGAAAGGGGATTCTACTTTAATCTCATATTTAGGTTACAGAATGTTAAAAAAAAAAAATTCTTTTTCTTAAATGAAAATAATAAGGAAACAAATTGGTGAAATATCCTATTAAATTCAAACAAATGTTTGAAGACTTTTTGCCTCCTATTATTTTTCATCTCAGATATGAAGTTTTATCATCATTACTGTGCAATTACATCCAATCTGCTACTAAGTCCTGCCGTCCAAAAATAGTAAGTTTTTTATTTTCTTACACCCACCAACTCCAGTTTTCTGCAAATTGTTAACAAATCTCAAGTCACTGGGAGAATAATGTGGCTCATTTTGTAGATTCTATTTTCCCCCCCGACCTCACACAACCTGAGTTACTTTCCATGCCCACAGGAAACCAGTTATTGCCCATCTTTTAACTATTCTTATTTTCTGTGGCCCTTTTGTTTGGGTCCAGCTCTGTCTCTACCCCAGAGACCCCAATTTTATTTGCAGCACCTCCTGCAGTGGTTGTGCAGCAGTTTCTCTGCAAGGGGCACCGAGGGGATAAACCGGAACCTGTCTGGTGGTGTTCCTCAGCAGAGCATTAACCTGAGTTCTACCCCATCCCCTGGACACCACTGGTCATGAAACTGGTAGGAACTTATTTATCTTTGAGACTTCTGTCCCTTTGTCAGACGGGGTTGAAATTGGCCGAGAAATTCAACATTTCCCAAAGGGAGCAAGGGAGAGCAGGCCGAGGATGCCATCACACCAACACCCTTTCCTTAGGACACAAGGCTGAAATAATTGTGCAACAAATGGTTTGAAGGAAACTGGCTCACGAATGCACCAACTAAATCACAGACAAGGGATTTCTTTTTGCATATATTATCATAAATACTCTGCTTTACCCTTTGCAGAATCTCATTTAACCGCGTTCATTTTAAAAGAACAATTTCAGTTGTGCTTTGTTTTTTGTGGAGCACTGAGGGGAAAGTGTTCTCTTATCTTCAAATGTTATTAACTGGAAATAAGTGTAACCTACGCTTTGAGGTCCTTATTGCAATTTAGATAGACAATTAGATATCTGACACCAAAAAGAAAGAGAGAACTTTGTAGCAGAGATTTTTCTCATGGTGCCCCAGGTGACTACAGCAGACTTCCTTCTGTGTTCAAATGATTAAAAACTACAATATCCTTCAAGCCATTTTTAGAAAGCTATTTGTAATTGCACTATCAAGTAATATAACTTTTTCAAAATTAGCTTATGAGATTTACATAGGATTGAGCTTTTACCAGGAAGGTGAGTTGTATCCTCATTTGCAACAGCTCTGCTCTTTCTTCAAGGCTGGAAACTTGCAATAGAGGAAACCAAATCCTTCCTTCTCTTAACTGGATACACAAAGAAAAATTGCAACCTCGGAGACTTTCAGTAGCTTCCACAACAGATACACGTCACTTTAACTAATAAAAATACATGTGTCTGCTCTGTGGCAAATCCATCCTTCAGGACAGTGCTGAAAATGAATTGCTTTATGCTGTAAATTTAATTTTTGTTTAAAGAAAGCCTTTCTGGTTAGATCTTTGAAGGGGACAAAAGAATAGTATCTCTTTACTTGTATCCAGATGTTGTCAGCAGCTACACTCAAAAAGACTCTACAGATGGAAGGCGTTTTAATGACTTAAGCACAGGGGACCCATGAGGAAGTTTGTGATTTAGCTGCTGATGTTTTTGTGGTAGTTTGCACGTTGTAAATGGGAAAAAGCACATAGCTTGAACAAATACTTCTTTACTGGATAAAGGATCGCCAAAATTAGAGGCCTAAAGCTTAGTTCAAAAGAATCTGCAAAATCATTCACTTAGAAGGCTTGATTTAAATGTTGTTTTGTCTTACACTTAGGAAATGTTGCTGAGAAGAAGCCAGAGTGGAGCAAAGAATAGAATAAAGAACACTGGCACTCCCTTGGCAAAAAAAAAAAAAAAGACAGGAAAAAGAAAAAACACAAATGCAAATTGTTTTGCTTTCCCTTAATTTGTAACTGTATTGTTCAATCACGCATTCTATCAACTGAAATGTATACTCTATGAGATTTACAGGAACCACTCAGAAAATTCCCCGATTTTTCACTCATGTATTTGCATTGGCCTCAGATTTTGGGGATCTGAGCATATAAAGTTGGTAAAATTATATTTCCATAAGCACCGGAAATCTGCATAATTTCCTTTTGTTAAATGACTGCTTCAGCACACAGCGTGCTGTAGGCAACTCACTGCCCACATTTGATAATTAGCTTTTGTTTAACATCACTGCTGTGTGGTGTTGTAGGAGGTGTGTCTGGGCAGAAGACCCTGTGAAGTGTGGGGCTGACCCTGCAGAATGTCCTCGCTTAACTGGAGCCCCGGAGTCCGGGTTGTAATTGGCTGCAGAGAGTAATAGAAATGGGGTAAATAGGAGCAGTTTCCTCTGTGATCTGAAAAATTTATGTGGCAATTAAACTCAATTAAAGAGAATAAACATCAGTGGTTTTACTAAAATAGCATTGCAAAAATCTAAGCACATTAAGAAATACCCGAAGGTCGGCTTGAGTAAGAACAGGGTGTTATCTTCACAAGGCCCACTCTGAATAACCTTTTTTCTTTTTTTTTCTTTTATGAAACAATGCTTCTGGGACATTTAAAAATCACCTCTTGGAAGGCAAAGATGAAAAACCACCAGACTAAAAGAACAGAAGAAAATGTACATATTTTCAGAAATCCAAGATTTCTGGAAACAGAGAGAGGATGTGAGATGTTGAAATCAGAAAATTAAAGGTAATCAGAAAAACAGGCTGCTTTACTCTGTTATACTCCAGTGTTTTCTGCTTGAGAGCACTGACTTCCTTTTTACCTGCATAACAAGGATTTATCCATCATCTTAATTTCAAGCTTTCCTAGCAGGTTCCAGATTCAAACCTAAGGAACTCATTGAAATGCAGAAAATGCTGTCTTTATCTCATGGATCTCAGCCATTCAGTGTCACCACTTTGACCCACTATCTCTCCGTTTGTCCACACAATAACCTTATTTTCTTTAATTGCAAGTTCATGAAATAGTAAATTGAAGAGAGTCATAAGTAAATATTTTTAAATTAAAATTTACTTTGTGACTTATGAGACTGCTCATTAGAAGCCTGAACTCCAGGTATGGATAAACGTTACCACCTTTCTAAAGATATTTAAGCTGTCTAACCTGGCCTGTTAAGTAGATGCTTCATTTAAGTATTTAAAAGTGAAAAGTCATTTTTTAACCCTTTTGTAAAAAACTATTTATTTGAATGACTGCTGAAAAACAAAGAGAGTCATTAATGACACTGTTCAAAATGTGTTAAGAACACAAACATATGGAAAGCTATAAAATAAACCAGAGCTTACTCACTTGACATAAGCCAAAGGCCCATCTAAATGTCAGAGGAACTGTTGGCAGATGTCAAACCAACCCTCTAATTAACTTCAAAAAGCTTCACAGGAGGATCCTTTACTTTCTTTTTTTGTTTGACCTTTGAAATCATTTGCCCTCCTTATTTTCCCCATTCCTCACTTCCTCTTCATCTTTCTATTCTGGTGGAAACAATGAAAGAGAAAATGTCTCCCCCGCGGGCAGGGACGAGGACTGGAAGCTCCTTGGATTTTGCTTGAGTCAGCCCTGGAAGAGGATTAGAGACTTGGGCAAGAGGGAAATGTTCTTGAGGCCTATCGAGCTTGTCCATGTACACATTAAAGGGCTCCTTCTCTCCGCTCGACTCTGCTAATCCTTCCAGCCATTGTTGGGTTTATGCATAATTCTCGCACCATGACAGACTTGAAATTGCAACGTTAATGTGAATTTGAGAAATCAATACAACTTTTAATAACAAAACAGTTTCCTACGAAACTTCAAAGAGTTTCTGTCAGATATTGTGGCAGCTGCCATTTTCCTACCAGATCGTGAGCAAATGTGACTGACAGTACTTTGATTTTAAGTTGTATCACCCTGTCCTTTAGACAATTTGGAAAACTATTTTCACTTTACTATGTTTGCAGGAAAAGAAGAAAAAAAAAACTACCATGGAACTTGTATTTTCCATTCGTTTACTCCAATATTCTTACATCACCATAAATGTAAATTTATCTCTTTTTCTTTTTATTTATTGCTTAAAAAAACTAATAATAAATGCAGAGGGTAAATGGTTCGTAATGGCAGGGTTTATGTATTTCAAAAGCAAAAAGCCATACTAATACTGATCAGATAATAAAATAGTGACCAACTTCCATTTAGTAGTAATAAATCCTCAAAAAGAAAACCATGAATTTTCAAAATGGAAGCACATACCTGTGAATAAGGACACTTTTTTCATGGTAGTTTCTAACTGCAATCCTTCTTTTGTGCAGTGCTTCAGAGCCACAGAATCTCACCCATTAAAAATTCCAAAATCAGAAAACACGACGTTTCCTAATCCTGACTCATTACCTTGTGTTTCCAGTTTACTGATAGAATTCATTTTATTTCCAACTAAAGTAAATGCTGGCAAAATTAAATGTCTCAGAGGAAGACACAGAGTAGTTGAAACATATATCCTCAGTTTAATGGAGTTGTAAATGCTTTCATGCTACATAGTGGAAGGTCAAGTTCTTTAACATTTCCCTACACACATAATAGAAATAAATTGCATTCTAGTTAAATCTAGCTAGTCGGAGTTCCTAGAAACTCTTGTATCTAATTTTAGGATCTTTTATTGTCTAATACTGAAATTTTATGAACTACAAAAGCATTACCTTTAATCATTGTGCCAGATACACTTTAGAGGTGTTCCTTGTGAGATTGTAAATCTGTACATTTTTGTTCTTACCTAAGATTTTTCCTAGTGAGACTTCTTACACCTAAGAACATGTAATTTAACTTTAAAGAGAGACAGCGGTGAATACAGAACCAATAAACTGTATATATAATTATATTAGAAAGCAACCTTTGATGGAATTTATTATGAGAGTATTTAAAAATCTTATATTTCTAACGCAATTAGTTTTGCACTAGTAGGTTAAACTATCTAAAAAACTCCTCAACAAACCAAACGTACAACGATAGACACAGTAAATATTCAACAGCTTAATTTCAATTTAGTTTGTTTGAAATGACAATCATAATACATTTAAAATAGAATATTTTAGACCCCCTTTTCTACCATTATTACCTGCTACAGTTCTGGAGTAATTCTGAGCAGTTCCACATAACTTCTTCCTACTACTAAAAAGAATTCCCATTGTACAGCAGTAGATGTTTCAACAAGTACAGAAATGGATGAATTGTTTCAACGACTTTCAACTTTTAAGGTATTCCATTCACTACTTAGAAAATTATTACAGTGGTATCATAATTATTGACCAAACTGTGGCAGGTATATAGCTACTATCCCATAAACTGGGTAGACTTATAAACTAAAAACAAGAAAAAAGCTGAAAGTCATGTTGAAGAAATACACAGCACTTCACTTAGCAGGGGATACGCATTTTTTGTTTAATTGGAGAGAATTCTGAAAATGAAAAACAAGGCTGATGCTGCCAGAAAGTCTTACCCAGCCTCTAGGTAGTGTTCTATGTGTGTCTGTGATTTGGGGGCACACAGATCCAAAGGAAAACAAGTTGCTGTTATTAGAGGTATAAAAGATTGGTTTTTCTCGAGGGAGTTTAACAGAAGGGCAGCATTTCAGGACGATGAGCTTGGGACCCTTGTCAGCAGCTGATTCAGAGCTTCCTGTCCGTAGGGCAGTCAGCGTATTTTCCACAACAGGGTTCAGCACCTACTCCTGTTATAGGCAAAGTCAGTCTTCCATAAATGCATTCAAATCACTGAGTTATCCACATATATTCTCTTTAGCTACTTATTATGTGCATTTAGGATACAAAAAATACAGTTCAAAAGGCCAAGTTTTAGACTTACCAGCTTTGGATGAACAAGTAGGAGTAAGTAATTCAAACCTGTGGGAATGTCTCATGTTAGATGACATAAAAAACTTCCAGACATTTGAGGGCTTAGTCTATGCTTTTTTTCTCTATAATTAATATATAATCACAAGTACAGTTCATAATGTAAACAAGTTATAAAAGGTTTTCACCATATTTACAGAAGATAAAAGCTATAACTACTCAGCAGTAACTGCAAAGAGGAAGTCTGTGCCTTTGTCCAACATTTCTAATAAATGCCTTAGCCTTGTTTAGCAGTTATTTTTAAAGAAAGGCCTAATCCTTAAATATGTATACGATATTTAGGGACAAGGCATGACAGTCAGATAAAACATTAGACATTGAGTAAATAGAGTCTTCTATATGTTGATTAAGGAACAGCCACACTTGCAAATATGGTGGTGGTCTTCACAGAAAAAAACTTAAATTAATCAAGAATGGCGAATTCAGCTTTTAAATGCAATACCAAGAATAACACAAGGGGTCAGCTGCTTCAAATATATAAACATAAAGTATTCTAGTTTATTTCTTAAAGAAGTGTTAAGAAGATGACATGATGGGATTAAAACCGAGCAGAATGGAGATTATGAGTAAGGTGGAAATTAAAACTACATTGCAGTTTAGCTGTCTGTGTGATTGACTGTGGGTGGATATAAATATCCATTGTGGAACAGAGTCCTCATGGAAAACCTGTGCTCCTGTGATATACAGCCAAATGATATTTGACGTGTGAACTTCTGAAAACCATGCCTTCTGAAATTGTGGGTAAAAAAGAAGACAAAACGCTGCTAAGACAAGAGATCAGGGGATGGCACTTAGGCCGTGCTATGGAGGACAGCAGCATTGTACTAAAAAGAAAGAAGGAGGAAGAGACAGAATTTTCCTCAGAAGACTTGCACCACTTTATAAAAGCAAGTGGAAATGATCATTGTGCATAGCATTAAGGGCTCCATCTGGGAAAAGCAATCCCATTTAGCAAAAGCAGAGAGGCTGAAGAAAAAAGGAAGAGGAGATTGGGTGTGAAATCCAACCGTCTTTGAAGTCAATGGGAATTTTGCCATTGATTTCACTCAAGGTGGATGCAGACTGTGCTCTGTGATATCCATATTGAATTGAGGTTTCTGATTTCAAAAGCTATATTAAACTCACCCCACATAAAACTAATATAGCAGAATACAGAATAAACTCCGTTATTTTTTAATGGGGGAAAATGGAAAGATTACTGTTAAACCTTGCTGTTAATACAATTAAAGGCAGACAGAAGGAAGGAATACATATTTCAACACTTGCCTCCTGTGTCTATTTTGGTTTTTCTCTTGTAGCTTTCTCACTGAACATTCTTATGCCTCCCTGCTTCACTCTTTATGGTCTCTTCAACACTTAACTGCAAATTCCAGTGGGGAACATAAACTGACAAAAACCTACTCCCATTTTTGTGGAATCCAGCCACTTAGGCTGCACTGTTCAAGTTCTGGGTAAAGGTGGTTGCGCACAGTTTTAAACATATTTTATGTACATTTTTCAAATAGGAAAAAACCCACTCTCAGATGCTTCTTATGTTATTATAAAGCAAATTCAGATTTACAAATAGCATATGAGAAGGCCAACTTTGAGTCATGTGACATTTGATAAACAAATAATATTACAGTGCTATTTTCCACTACTGTGAAAAAGCAATAGTAAGTATAATTTACTAATAATATCATAAACAATAGTCTTTATAAAGGGGTTCTTTCTCATGAAGAGCATTCAAAAGGTACAATAAGCTTTGTGCTTTTAGATAGGTTGTATTTACTCATGGGAAGATACATTTTCCTTTTCCAAAATCACACATATCATAGCAGCTAATAACTTTCCCAGAAACCATGTCCAATTAAAAGTGAGAACAAAAGAAAGAAAAATAAAATTTTCTGTGCTATACAAAAATGTGCCTTCTTTCTAATTAAAATTACTTCTGGAACCTAATGTTAAAAATGTGTGTTCATTCCACACACGTATTTAATGGAATCAGTGGCGCTGTTTAATCAGATGCTGGAGATTTAAGTTGGAAATATGAATATCAGGCTGGGAAAGTACTCAAATATTCTTTACCTGCACCTTTCCTGCGGTTTGGTAAATGTATTTTTAATATAAATACATCAGTGTGCTTTCATCTCTCTGCTGTCCTTCACGAGGGGAAACCCACAAAGGTGCAGCCCCGGCCTTCCTGCTTCTTCCCTGCTGCACCAAAACAACAATTAACTTGTTGTTAATCAAGTTAATTGATTAATCATCATCATTTGAATGATCCCTACCTAAAGCTGGCAGATCTGTGTCTAACATACTTGGGTTTAATTTTAAAATAGGCTTTTTTACAGAATGCAGCAGTTCAGAAAACTGTTGTACATACAGCTGAAAATTTAAGAATTAAATATTTTTGAGGCTCTGTAGAAATATTCCTTCTAAATCTGCAGAGGAAGACTGGACTCCTGAACTGAAAAAGTCATCCTTTTGCTTTTAGTGTTAACAGTGTCAAACATCTACTAAATCTCACTGAAAATAAAGGGAAATCTGGCTAGATTTGAACTTAGAGGATTGCAAAATTTGATTTTTTTTTTTACAAAGTTTCTGTTGTTTTAGATGAACCAATAAGAAATTGCCTTTCTGATGAAGAAATACATCTCTTTGAACATTTGATCCTTTTACTACATGAGAATTTTCTGTATAAATCATAGTCCATTTTCTTTCAATAAAAAGTGAATGTTTTAAAGTTTATCTTTTTTCTTTTCAAAGCTGTTTTCTTTCAAGTGTCCTTGTGAAAGAGATGGCTCTCTTTAAACATTTCCAGAGGCGTTTGTCACTCATTCAGCCTTCAACCATGCTCAGCTTAATGCTGTGCATCGTAATACTCCAATCCTTTTCCAAAATTCAAAAAACACTGCATGCGATGGCAGCTAAGGCAAGGCACCTTCTGCTAAAGGTTACACTGAACTTCAGGGTCTAAAATATTTTTTCAGAGAGACTTTTAAGACCAGAATAATGTATTATAGGTCTTTGTCATCAAGGTGATGAAGACATTCACAAACTAAAATTTATTTTTCCTAGATCTGTGAATTTTAGGGTTTAGCATGTTATTAAGTTATTAAATTATTTTGCAGTGCTTGTTTGCATCAATTCAACAGAAAAATACTAACTTTTATTCACGCGTTTTGAGTTCTCTTTCAAAACCAGGTTCTCAACTTTTGTCCACCAAGAAAGCTTTGTTTTTGAAGGATAATAGATGCAGATAGTAAGAAACTGCAATTATGTATCAATATCAAGAGCCCTGATGGCCACATTTATTGTGTTCTAATCATAGGAGTCACAGCCTTCCAGAGGCACCTTCTTGAGATTTTTCTTATATGCTTTAGTCCTCTGCCTTGACTCTGGAGTCTTGGATTTTTCTAAAGGCTGAAAATAGTCCTGGGATGGAGAAGCAGGGATGGGAAGAGGAAATGGTGGTGCTCTATTCAGGACGTCCAACAAGCAGTTTATCTCCTCCTGTCTCAAGGGAATGTGCCTGCACATGAGTCTCCAAGCACACTCTTATTTTCACCAGAGCTTCAGGACTCAACCTCATTTGTTGCTGAGAAATCAAGGCAAAATTTGTTGGCATTCTGGGTTCCAGAATTACTTTAAGCATAAGCTTAAATACACAATAAAGTTAATTTATTGCCTGAACAACTGTAATTTACAAATGCTTTAGTGATAGCAACCACTGGGGAGGAAAAAAAAAAGCTGTTAAAGCTTCTGATAGTGTTGTCACATCAGCATTAAAGCAAAGAAGAAATTTAGGCTACAAACAAGAAACTGGTTTATAACTCCCAAAGGGGTGAGATGCTGCAGCAGCCTTCTTATGGGGTAGTGGGAGAGGGAGAGGAGGAGCACAGAAGAAAGCAAAGAATACATTCATTCCAAAATAAACTTGGCAAATCCGAAGAGCCAGCCTCAGCAGAGGAAGGCCTTTCTAGGCCTGTGCTACCAAAATGCTTAACGGGATTGTCGAAACAACTTCAAGCCTACAGAGGTGTCCAGTGAGAGTTGAAAGGGCTGAGCTCAGTTCAGGAAAGGCATATGATTGTTGGCAGGACTCTGCAGGTGAGGTCAGGTTTACCTATATACGAGTTAACAAGAAAACTCCTCAGCTGGGTAGAAAATGAAACAACCCCCAGGTTGTGCAGCAAATTCAATGAAAAACACAGGAACGCTCTGTCTCCGCAGTAAAGGCTGGAAGTGCACAGACTGGAAAGAAAAATGAGTAGCATGAAGGTAAGCCTTGTACCAATTCATCAGGTGGTTTGGTTGCCTGCTGTATTTTATATTTGGTACTACTCTAGCTCCAAGCATTGAGCCTTTCTACAAACACTGCTCCTCTTAAGCAGCAAGGTGTGAATGATGTAGCATTTGTGCTTTAACAATGTTGCTGTGGTTTTAACCATTCCAGAGCATTTGGTGTAATATTTGACTACAAATGCAGTCTGCTCAGTCTGCCTTAAATATGCCAAAAATTAAATTATTAGTGAAATTTAGGAAAACTGATTTCTGTTATTGCTGTGAAAGACTAAGGCAAATGAAAAAAAAAAAAAAAAAAAAAGAAAGAAAAAAAAAGACACTGTTAGGCCAACTAATACAAAACGTAGGCAAGGAATATAATGGAGAAATTAATGCAATCACAAAATAATTAATTACTCACTAGGAAAAAAAAAAACTATTAAGAGTTATCTCATTACAAAACACCAAAGGTCGCAGTAAATTGTCACAATTTATCGTTTGCCTTAGTTTCAATGTAAAAGAAAATGATCCTCCAAAAAATGAATGTGTGGGTGGTGTGTTCCGTGTAAAGAAGAGCAGGTTGTGGGTTTCACCTCGCAGAGAAGAAATGCTCGCTGATTGCGCAGAGAGCAGGATGTCTGTGCAGTATTGTCCCCTTCACCACGTATCTGACACCGGCTCCTTGGGATCAAAGCAGATCCCGAACACCACGGGGTTCGACATCAGACAGGCCTGTTGGGCTTGCGAGGATGGCTGTTTTATGCAGCAGGTTGCCATGGCAACCCCCCAATTTACATAGTGAATAGCTGCAGAAGTTAATGTGACTCAATACAAGCATTCACTGCCAGGGGAAGATTTCAGCTTATTAGCAAAGACAGAATTCCTGTGTGGAAGTCAGAAGCTGAAATGCTCAGGCAAAGCCTTTTGAATTACCCAACCTGTCTTCCCCACATGAGGGTCTTCTCTTTGCCCTTTGTACCTTGGGTGTGCTCCCTGCTCACAACACTCACTCGGTCACTCAAAGCCCAGATTGCACACATGGAATAGGATTTTTTTACATGAAAAAAAACTAAACACAAACTTCGAATTGTAGAACAGTTTGGGTTGAGGGATTTTGAAGATCGCCTTTTTCCAATCCCCTGCCATGGGCAGGGACACATTCCACTGTCCCAGGCTGCTCCAAGCCCTGTCCAACCTGGCCTTGGACACTTCCAGGGATGGGGCAGCCACAGCTTCTCTGGGCAACCTACGCCACACTCACAGGGAAGAATTTCTCCCTAATATCTAATTAAACCTGGCTTCTGTCAGTTTGTCCTTGTCCAAAGTCCCTCTCCAGCTCTCTTGTAGACCCTTTAGGCCGTGGAAGGGGCTCTAAGGTCTCCCTGGAGCCCTCTCTTCTCCAGGTTGAATCAACTGAGTCTTCCTCCCATGCCAGCCAAAACCCAACAATTTCTTGCATGGAGCTTGAAACCAAAATTAAGTGTCTTGTACAGGAGCCTTGGGTCTGCTTCTGTCCTTAATTACTTAATTCAGCCTGACATTGCAACTTCAGAGTCCGACTCTTGGGAGCATTTCAGACATTCAACTGATCTAAGGGCAAGACACAAAAGCCCACAAACTCCCCAACAATATTTATTAGCATTGTGACTAATCATAATCAAGAGCTACTGCTAATATGCATTAATTCCACTTCCATACTTTTGTATTGCACCTACACACACATTTCTAAAAGCAAATTTCAGCGTACGAAGGAACTACAAAAGCAGGGCTAATCAGTTTTGCAAATACAAGTAAAGGATCAAAGATCAGATGGAAGTTCTTCAGAAAAACATCTAGGCAGTGTTTGAGTCTGGGCAAAGCACGAGTCAATGTCATGACATTGGTGAAGGCAAATATCACACTGGGATCTACAAACAGGAGTTCACAGTTGCAGATATATGAAGTGATCCCTATTTACATAGCACAGAGAGAATTTCTGCTAAAATAGGAGTTTTAGACATTGTGTTCCAAGACATCTGCGGAGGAAAGCAATGGCAGGGATGAGAGGTCAAGAGAAATACGTACTAGGAAAGGCAGAGTTAAGTACTCTTTAGCTGGGGGAAAATGCTGAGTTCTTTATGAGTTTAAGAGGTCCTTGTAAAGAGGAAGGATGTCATCTGTTTTTCATGGTTCTTCTTTCTGAAAAGAAAAATGTCCATGGAATAAATAAAAGTACTGGCGTTATTTGAGGAGTAATTTCTACCTGAGGAATTTTAATCTCAGAAAAGACCAAAGGAGAATATTGCAGCTATCTCTACTTTTCAGTTGAAAAAAATAAAAGTCAAAAATAGTTTGGTGAAATGAATTGTTAGAAACAGGATCTGGGTTTCTGAAAAAATTAGCCAGAGGCTATTTAAATAGGACAAGCTTCTTTTCTAACTTCAGGTAAACAATTTCTAAAATTTAATTATCTGATTTCCAAGTCTAAAAGTTCTAAAGCCTTCTGGAAAAATAGCAGCTCTTATTTTATATATATATATATATACACACACACACATAATATTGAAACAATTATACTTCACCCAGACTTTCTTATATCTATTGATTCCAATTGTTAAAAAACATTCTTAAATGGGGCTGCATGTCAACACACATAAAATACAGGGGGTTTTTCAAACAAAAATGCATCTTTTCAAGAGGCTCTGCAAGAGTATAGTTATGCACAAATTGTCTTGTTATCCACAGATAACAGATTAAGTTCTACATTAGACCTCTGGAAAAAGAACCTGGTCTTCTCTTCTCAACCTTCTTCTAATAAATACTTTATGTATAGCTGGAAAGTGTGTGGGCAGGAGCCTGTCCACTCTCTGGTCTCCTGAAAGTCTGATCCAATAACTGACTCAACCAAAAACCCCAAAGGATACTGAAAATATATTGCAATATATGCAATATACTGGAAAACGTGATACTGAATGGAATTGTGCTCTCTTTTCAGTTCTGCTGAAACAAACGTGCCAAGATTTAGTGCTGAGGAGCAGACATGACAAAAAGCATTCTGTCTTTGAGAAGCTTTAGTGTAAGAAGAAAAGGCTGAAATAGCTGTGGCTTATTACCAACTTAATAAGATTCAGATTGTTACATGTCTCGGAAAGAAAAAAAGATTTCCAAATTGCACATTTTTTTTCCAGAATACAGGTACAATTCCTGGTTTATCAATAGCCCAAGGGCACAACATATTGAATGACTTATTAAAGATTCATGATACAAATTTATTTCCTAACAACACTGTAGGAATGTGTTGTTTTCCATTACAGGAAGCAATGCTTCTCAAAAGTGTTTACAAGTCTCAAATCGCAAAATTTAATTTTCAAATCAAATGAAGCATAATGAGCTTCATCAGCTCCTCATTCCTCACACCAGGTTTAGCTACAAGCACAACACAGCAAAACAAATTAGAACGAGCAAAGCAGGTGTAACAAAGAACTCTGATGGAGTGCACAAGCATCTTTCTCTTGACCAATGGCAAACCAAGAGCTGTCCAAAGAACAGAGCGTGGCCAAGCTCACAACCCATCCATCTTCACCTCTGAGTTGACAAAAAAAAAATGACATTATATGCTCTTTGTTGAACATGGGTGAGCAAGCAGGCGTCAGATTAAAATTTGTTTCTATCATCTCATCCAAAATCAGCTCGTTGTGAGATGTGTATCTACCTATAACCTGCATCTAAAGTCTTTGCAACAAAACTATAATTCTTCTACAAATATGCTCTTCTTGCATGACAGTATCTCCCGGCAAGAGGAAACTGAAGGGCAATATTTAGCATAATGAGAATAAGAAGCACCAAACAAACTACAGGTAGATAAACTGGATAATTATTAAATCTAAGATTTTGAGCCCAATTTTACAAGAAGTGAGACTGATATTGTTGATCAGCTAAACTTCTGTGTGGGTATCACTGACTGGAAATTTTGAAACCTGATTATTTCTATTGATCCAGGCAAAGAGAATCAAAATAGGAGCACCACTACACGTTTCAATGAACTACTGTGAGAGCTACTGGTGTTAAAAAAAGAAACCTGACATACCGACTAAACTCCTGAATGCGTGTAAAAAAGAGACATAACAGAAAATTTTCAGCCTTACTTGTTTTTATATATTAATGGCTTAATAAAATATAGCAAAATTCTTAAATGAGTTTTTAATTTGTTTTCCTTACTTTTTTATCAATCATATCAACAGATACTTGTTCAGAAGAGAAAACTCACAGAAACTTAACTCTAAATTACTAATCCTTTTAGAATAGCTTTGCCTTGATATTGTTCTTAAAAAGTCCAAAAGACATTTAACTCAAAAATTAGCTTTCATCACAAAATAATTTAAAATATTTGGGGTCTTTTTTTGTAGAGAACATTCAGAATAGCTAAGTAAGCTCAGGCAGAAATACAAAACCGACTTAAAAACAAGTTCCAAGATAAATCCCTGCTTCCATGTGCGTTTCAGCCCATCGTGCACCTTTCTGAAGAGAGGCAAAATCTTAACAATCCCTGCTGATCCAGGAAGGTTATTCAGAAGGTTGTCAAGGCCTGGAAATCTGTTCCCTGCACAGTTTAGCCACAGATCCCCTGTGAGTGCCCAGCCTGCTGTTCTGACCCTGTCTGTGTCTCTGGCCTGGCACAACTCCCCAGACAACGCTCCTGTTTCCCCAGGACAGACACATCTCCCCTCTCTCCAGGAACTGCCACCTTGCCTAATCACTCCTTTACACAAGAAATAAGATGCAAATTTAGAACAAAGAACTCAACCAAATGTTGTCTGTCACACGGCAACTTGACAGATTCACACATAAACCAAGAGAATGGACGAGGTACGTGATTTACGGTGGAGCTGGGAACCCGATTGCACAAATAAATTGTAACTTTTTCCAAGTGTTATTAAAAAAACCACCTCCCAACCAGATAAATTTGCATAAAACTTCATAAATGCCAATAAGTGTCTTGCCTGTGACATACCAACGTATAATTGAAGGGAAGCCCAGGAGAGGCAAGAGTTTAGTTTTCCCATGATACTCATTTCCTTCTGGTTATGCTGTGACAGCTGGAGAGCGAGTCTTAATATTTTCCAGAAGTGAATTTAATTGCTTTAGAGAGTCAGTTTAGCATATCACTTCAGAAACACCCCAAAGCTACAAGCAAACCCATTGTTAGCCAAATAGCTTCTTATTTGTAAGATTCTTAGTTTACGACTGGAGTTACCAAATTATGTTTTCAACACCTTACTGAGTGTTCCACAGGCAGCCTCCAAATCTTATCCTCGTTGGAACATTTTCAATTAAAAGTTTTATGATAAGAATCCATGATAGTCTGAGAACTGTTGATGATAGATAATGGGCAATAATCCAACGAATTTGGGAATCAGGGGCTTAAAGGTTATTCTGGCAACAAGAATAATCCACTGGGCCTAAGCAGTTCCAAGGAAATAATTGTTTAAAATATGATATTTGGGAAGGAGTGGTAAAGTTCCTTTTCTGAAAAAGATAATGGCTTGAAAGTAGCTTATGTCATGTGAAACAAATATCCTTTATAATTAACAGTGATTTACCTCTGCTGAGAATACAAAAAAAAAAAAATAAAATTAGAATTTGTGGTTTAATTTTAGAAAGTTGTTTAATCGTTCCAATATCTCACCTATACGTTTTCAACTATATGCAGTTCTGGAATAAATGCGTGATAAGTGCTTTGTATTAGCAGATTAAGGATCTTAACAGACATCTTTGTATCTGGAGGCACTGATTTCCAAAAAACACACATAAAAAATAATCATCATTGTATATTTAAGGAAAAGACTGTAAGGTGACATAAAGTAGTACCATGGCATTATGCTGTATTTTTTCTCTGGATATATATAATTCTTAAATTTAATCATCGTTTTTTATCCATGATTAAAATTATATTGATGTTTCTGACAGTGACAAGAAATTTCTTATTTTCAGTCTTAGCACTTCTGTCCTTTAAATTTTAGAAAAATTTTACAATTTGCTGCAGTTTTGTTCAGTAATAATAACCAAAAAGACAAGAAAGCTCTCCCAGTATTATTCTAAACCTATAAATTGTGATGACTGAAATTTTCACAGCCAGTTTTTTTGCCTCCAGAGAAAGTACGCTTAAAGGACACATGAACAATTCTGCTGATGAGTGCAGTGTGATATTTAGGCCCATTTATTAATTTGTATTTTGCATGAGGGAATTTAGTAACTAGCTGTGAAATATAACTGCATTGAAATGTTACATTTGTTAGGTACAGGCAGTCTCTTTACAGCTATTTATAGAGTACATAATTCTAATAATCTCATTTGTCTTTAACAAATACAGTACCCTTATGTATTTTACACAGGAGAAAGTTATTCAGATTCCATTTTTTTTAATTTGGACCTTTATGTTTTTGTGTTCTGAGTCAGCTGGACACATCCTAGCAGGCTGGTAGGGCTCAGCGTGCAAACACCATTCGCTGTGGTCACCAGAATTCAGTCAAAAGAACCGCCAGAATCTCACATCCCGCAAAGCAAGGTCACCTCATTACAGCTCAAACAGTGGAAAACACCTGGTAAATGCAGCATGCAATGAAAATGATACCATGATACTTTCATTTTCTTACAGGCATGAAGGGCTTTCTGCACTACATTTAACTGCCGTGCTACCAAATTTCAAGCACTGAAAGCAGATTAGTGACCACAATTGCTTCAATACTTTTCTATCTACTCTAGAGCGTTCTGGCACTCCGTGTTTCTACAGCACAGGTGAGGAAAAATTACTATTTCACCTCAGAGAAACAGTCTAAATTTACTATCCAAACATTACAGAAAATGCACAAAGCCATCTTACAGGACAGTTGACGAACACTTTATTTCTAGTAGCAGTTTTATTTCTTCGCAGATTTGAGCACATGGCTGATCACCAAAGCTTAGCTCTTCTAAGAGAATTTAGGACAGTTTCAGCCACATAAGTAGGAATTAAAGAATGAAAGACTACTAATTCATAAACATACATTTAATGTAAAATCCAGGTAAGATCAGCTCATCTCTGCTGTTTCCTTGCTAAGCTTACTCTTATATTTTCTATATCCTATTCTTTTTAGTCTCTGCTCCAACCAAAGGTCTTTCCATAGCAGTAACTGTTTCTACCTCCATGATTAGGCTCTGTCTGATAAACAGATTGTACCTGCTCTTGTTTCATGTCTCTCTTTGATGATCTGTATTAATAGCTCAGCAGTAAAACTATTTCTAGCCATAAATGTGAATGAGCCCCATGGTTTGTCATGCCTTATTGGCACTTCTGTAGCTGACATTAAAAGAAAAAAATATCGCAAAGCCCAGACAATCTAAATTGAATTAATAATCTGTTTTGGCAGGATTCTCAGAAGCACAGTGCTACAGTTTAAAAAGAATATACCAAGAGTAACCATCTTGGCTAACATGCCTCAGAAAAGAAAAAAAACCCAAAAAAA
>VZTI01002729.1:3269991-3375298 GCA_013397865.1 Struthidea cinerea
TAAAACAAGAGTTTCCATCTTGGCCAAAAATCCCCAAAAAAAAAAAAAAACCCAAAAAAAAAAAAAAAAATGAAACCATTGAATCTAAGTGAGTGAGATGGTAAGAAGTGGTTATTTACACATTTGCCATTTTTTCTGGGATGCGTTATTTCAAAGCCCATTTCTCACATAATGCTCTAAATTGCAAGTACAACTTTTGCAGTCACTGACTTTTTATTGTATTTAAAAGTGATTTAATTACATCAAGAATGTGTTTTCATGACTCAGGACAGACAGCTACAGTACTCTATTCAGGTAGAACAGAAGAGACTATTACGTTTGAAAGGGACCTAAAATGATCGTTCAGTCCAGATGAATACATGGTTATGGATTGTAATCCGTAAACATCCAACACCGCCACAACTGCTGTTTGAAAAGGGGATTAATTTGGTTTTAGTTGAGATGGCAACAGATGAATTAAAATAATGGATAAAACCTTCTGTACCAGAACAAATTGGTTGGTCACTCCTGAAAATGTTAAGCATGAGTTTGCATAACAAACATTGAAGAGGAGTTTTCCTGCAGCAGGGCATGATCTCGAGTATCACCTGGAAAGTTTTTTGAATAAATTGTATCCACAATGTCTTTGATTAAATTTTAACCCTGTTTTCATTGATCTGTGCAAG
Organism: Struthidea cinerea; assembly: GCA_013397865.1. Taxonomy (NCBI): domain Eukaryota; kingdom Metazoa; phylum Chordata; class Aves; order Passeriformes; family Corcoracidae; genus Struthidea; species Struthidea cinerea. Next base: position 3,270,657 of record VZTI01002729.1, read on the forward strand.
TGCTGTTTCAGAGCAACATTAAAAAGCAGTAGCACATGGGCTGAGCAACAGGAGCTCTCTACAAGCTTTCTATTTTAAAACTCACAGAAGCAGTGAAAATAATTGCTAAGTTCAGCAGAGAGGGGTCACACCTTTGTCCCCCCATTCCCACACAACTGCTTGGGACAAATGGAAGGTGATAGAGGAAATATATAAATAAACACTTCCAGATTTTTTTCATTCCTTTCAGCTCTATCCAGAAAACATGGTAATCTTTTGGAAGAAGTTTCCAGAAGGTAAATGACAAAGTAGACTCTAATAAAATATTATACCAGCATCATTTAGATCTCTTATGGCTACTTTCAGTGAAAAACCCCTCATTTAATATCTGGACCTTAAATACAAAGTTATTGATGATCCTTACAAGTTTTAATACATGTTTATCTAAATTTAAACTTACTAATTATACAGGGATTTGAAAGGCACCTTCAAGATGTACTTTGAAATCCCTTTAAACCACAATGCAAAACTATGCTTATATTTAAAGACCAAATATGCATCTAGCAGTTATCTGGACTCTTTCCTCACTTTTGGATTTCAAATAAACCATTTTTTAAATGCTGAACATCTATGAAGAAAAAGAAAATCTACTGCATGTTTTTGGGATAAACAATAGCTCTCCATGTTCTGTCATTTCACAGTTAAGGATTATTTTTTACACCCAGAGTAATCCTGGTAAATCTCATGGTTTTGTCATTGCTAGCTGCAATTTGGTCACATTATGGAACATGGTTTAGTGGAAACTCTGATTTCTGAAAACTAAATTAGGTTTGGGATTATGGATTGGTCAAGGACTGGTATCTTGAACCCCATTTGCAGAACTAACTCTGAGATTTCACCATCACAAACCTCATAATTATAAAGGAAAACTTTCAAAAAATGTTTATTTTTTTTAAGCCTTACATATAAAGAAGTAGCAGAGAAATCTGGAATAAAACATATTCTTCAGTGATGAGTTCTTTTCATCTTAGGGAAAATGACTTCAGGAAGAATTTTTGGGAGGCCTCACAGCTGAGAGATGTCTGTGGTGATGAGATGCGTGGATTGCAGAGCACAGCTGGAGGAGAGGCGTGAGCACAGGAACCCATCATCATCACGAATTTAGCTGAGGCAGCCACACTTCCCTGTGCTAAATGTAAAGCAGCAGGCCTTCACAAGGGGGTTCTATGCCAAGGCAAGGTTTTCCAGGTGGATATGATCAGAGACAAATGGAAACTCACGGCCTCATCCAGTGCAGAACCTGAGCTGGGAGATGTGCAGTTGTACCTCTGCTCCTGAGCCGATGGACTCCGAGGGATTTGCAATTGCATTCCCTCGAGCTTTGAGCATCCGAGATACTTTTACTTCCTGTAAATTATGCTGTTCTCCATCACTTTTTTTTTCTTTTTTTGAATAAAATCTTCCCAAAAGCTGGCTATGATTGAGTTCATGAGTGCCCCCAGGCAAAGACATCACTTTAAAGTTCCAGAGGTACTTATCAAAATTGTCACTACTAAGGTTTCTGTCCAAGGCATAACCATTTTCTTGGGGAAAACAGTCTATCTGAATATTCAGCTGATTTTATTAAATCACTTCTTTGAGGCCATGCTCAGATCCTTTGGGGTGTTTGATTTTCATGATCATTTGAGTGACTAACTTATTGCCATGCACGTTTGTGCAAAGTTAATTTCAAAGCACTATGCACCAGTATTTGCAAAAGGAAAGTAAAATCCACACACAAAAGTGTTTGTGCTGGAAGGGCTTTACTGCTGGGGGATTATCTGATTTACCCCAAAATCCCAACCTCCAGCAGTCAGTACCTACCTAGCTACTCGTGAACTCTGCAATTCAAAATTATTTCAAAAACTTGGTTATTTAAGCCACTAATATCTGTTTAAAAAATTAACATCTGATCATAAAAACAACCAAAAAAAGAGACTTAAGATTTTATAGGGAATATATGAACCACTTAGCTCCATCAAATTCAGCTATAATTTTAGCAGATCCAGTGTTCACGGAGAATTATATTTTTAGAAGTCTCTTGAAGAGGGTTTTTTCCCACTTACTTTTAAATGGGAACAATATAAATCCAGTGCTGGCTCCAGTGCTGTTTTGCACACACTCCATCCCTCCTTTCCTTCCATGTCAGGCCCCTTAAGACCAGATTAACTTTTCCCCTCCAGAAGAGTGAAATAACAGGTGATAGCTATGGAAAATACAGCCTTATTCAATTTATTGAGTGAATCACTTCTTCTCTGGGTCATTAGACTTCTCAGTGGGAAAATTCACATTCATATACATTTTTCTCCATTTTCAAGAAGACATTCCAGTTGTGTTGCTCTCTACTTTCGATATAAAGGATGAATTAAAGCACTAATCTATGCAATCATTCTCTAAGGGAAGCAGTGAGAGTTTTATACAAAATTCACTGTATAATGCTGTAATCACATTTTGAAGACCCTCTCATAAAATCACATTGAGCTGAGGAAGAAATAGAACCTCACTCTTGTCCTTCTAAGACTTTACTGTAATTTTCTGAGTTACTAAATGACATTGGGGACAGGTCCTTGTTTGTATCTTCACTTCAGAAATGTATTTGGATTTCAGCAGCTGTGGATATTGTCAGAAAACGTGCAAAGTAAAAGTAAAAAAAATTGAGTTCAAGAGCTTAGAACAAGGTTTATTCAGGCTTCACGTTCCCACATGAAGATGCTTTTGTTTCACTTATTGCTGCATGATTTGTAGGAAAGGAAGAAAACAACATATTAAGTTCTGCTTCCTTGCTTTTCCATGATCAGTGGGAAAGATGAGTTTATTTTTGCTTTATAAAAAGGTAATAAAATAGTCATGGGAGAACTGAGCTCGGATGTGCTGTTTGGAATGGAATCATCACAGCAAATAGTAAAGACATGAACACTCATTGCTCGTGTATGAGGGCACGTTGCTGTTCATTTTCAAACTAAAATCAAAGGCTGGAAAAGTTCAGGGAAGAACCAGGCTCTTCTCTCTTTAAAATACGCATGGAAAAAAATGGCAGGGAGATCCTGGTATTTGGCTTTTCCTGAGTCAGGGAGGCATATGAAATAGAGAATGTGAAAGTAACCTGGACAGCTCGTTAGGAGAATGCCTCCAGCACTCCTGGGCTGCTCTGCCTCTGTAAAATCCTGCACTCATGCACAGCAAGTGCCTCGGAAAGCAGCATGTCAGAGGGATTATTGGGTAGGCAGAAACCTCGCCTGGGGAGAATTGTACCCTTTTTTATTCTTTTTTAGAGTGTTATGTGCAGGGCTCACAAAAAAAAAAAACAAAAACCCCAAACCAGACCTGAAGAAAGGAGAGATGCTAACCTGCAAAATGTGAAAGGAAATAAAAGGTGCTCTGGGAGCCAGTGCAAAACACAGAACGAGAGGAAGATTTCTTATTCAGATCCATGAACATGGCTACATTTCACTTCCCTCACCCAGAACTATTCCACTCCTTTCTGTACTGCCACTTAACAGGCAGGCAGTCTCCTGGGAATGGTCCCTCCAGGAGCTCGTAAGGAACACTATGGGTTTTGTGACCTTTGCACTTTCCTGCTCCAGGGTCTCACCTCACAGTTATCAGATCTTCAGTCAAGGGCTGAAGGCTGCCAGTCACAGTTAGTTAATACAGCTCCACCCAGCCAGGTCAGCTGGTATCACTAACAAGTATGTAATTTGCAGGCCTAGCACACACATCAGTGCAAAGCCGAGAGTGGCACATCAAATTCTTCTCCCAGGTTCAAATTTTATATCTGATTTTTGCACTTGAACACAATTTATTAGGAGTTATCAAATTGTGAAAGTTTAATAAGAACAAGCAACGTTATATTTCAGATAGAAAACCAAATACATTTAGGAGCAATTTTCATTTTGATATTTTGCAGGTACTAATTTTCTCATGATTGAAAACCTGACTTGCTCAGGCTGTGTTTGCCCACAGGAATGCACCCGTGATGAATCCAGGGGGTTACTTACGGGAACTTCCAGCTCCAGTTAAGTTCAAATCCTTTGTCATTACAGCAGTAGACGGGGAATGGGAGTTGGAGGAACACAGATAATCAGTTTTTCTTCCCTATTACTTTGTCCTTCTAATTTGCATCTTTTTCTCTCTTGAATCTCCCCCCCTTCATCTCTTCCTGACAACCTCACCCCGTGAGCTCTCCTGACACACAGGGAGAAGTTCCAGGACTGAAAATGTTCACACTGGGGTCATGTCCTTCCCTTTTCACCATTATAATAATTTTTAAAAGTGGCTCACAATGTTTGAACAGTGTTTCCTGTAAATATAAATTGACCATATTTTTGCTTTGGAAAAAAAAGCCATGTTTGAATTGAAACTAGGGCTTTGATATTTCAAAATTTATCAAAATGTAGAAGAATAGAAGTTGATTAAGATATTTTAGTATAAGATGGGAGAAAATGTATCTATATTTTGGCTGATTCTTTATCTTTGCCATGAAGAGGAGCTGCCTTGAAACATTCGCTTTGACCTGACAGGTTTATTAATATATTGATGTTGTGTGTACAGTGACACAAATGTAAATTGGAGGTAAAAGTTACCTTTCAGCCAAGTATGCTCCAAAAAGTGGAGTTCAATGTCCCCTCTCCATTCTGGGAGTCCATTCAGATACTGGAAGAGCTGAGAAGAGGGAGCAGCTATCAGGGTAGATTTAAATTGCACAGGTAAACAAAACTCATCCTCCTCACGCACAGATATCTGAAAAATATAATAATAAAAATGGCTTTAAGCTCAAAATGATATACAAAGACTTTAAGCCTTCAAGCTACAGATTTTCCTCCCAATAGCTGTAACCACCAATGAATTTGGATTTCTCGTGACCCTTCCAGGGAACCCCTGGGTCAGAAGACCGGAGGAGAAGAGAAAAAGCTGCCTGATGAGAACCCCAGGCCAGTGGATGTGGTGCAAAGCTACAGTTGATATCTATTGACTTATTGGTGTTTGGAAGCTTTGCAAAGATTAGGCCATACCTGGCCCCTGAGCCTCTGGCAGCACCAATGGATGTTCTGCAAAGATTCCTGCCTTCAGCCTTGTCATCCTTTATCTTAGTAAACATCAAAATCTGAGCACAAAAGACAGAAAATGAGCTATTGATTTTCCAGTATTGTCTTAACCTGCAGCTTAATTGAAGGTCAGGATATGTATTGCTGTCAAAGGCAGACTCCGGCTACTCACGGAGGGTGTCTGGCACAAAACTCTCCCCGAGAGGGAGAGCACAGATACATTTTGGGCAATCCACCAAAGGGGAATACGCAACCCAACACTTTCAAACGTTCCCTACGGAAAAATGAGGCATGGAAAAGACAAACTGCCAAGTAATTGGATTAGATGTGGGAAGCTTTACAGAAAGGAAGGGGGAAGAGGGAGTGGGAGAGAGAGGGAAGGACAGAAAGAGCAGGAGAAGTAAGAGATGAATGTGAGTTTGTCGTTACAAGATGACAAATAAATTGTCTCTTTAGAGAAAGTAGGTGACTGCAAAATCACCCTCTGTGTTCTCCTTCTCATTGAATGATGTAAAACTGTAAATTCTCCTTTTCCCAGCACTGTAAGATGGCAGCTTTGTAAAGAAAAGTACTTGGTTTTATTACAAGACATTTGCAGAATGACAGTGAAACAGAAGTTGTCAGATAATAGATAGGAAAGAAAATCCACGTCTTTCTCTTCTTTTCTGTTATTGCTTTGGCTTTGTTATCCTTCACCATCCTCCTCTCGTGAAGTATCAGATTTTGACATTTTATATCAGTCATTCAAGGAGGTAGTTAAGGTTATTTCTCAAAAAAAAAAAGAAAAAAAAAAGAAAAGAAAAGAAAAAAAACAGTAGTAGATACTTCTATTTCTAAGGTATTCCAAACCATTCATGAAGCTTACACTTTTCCTGTGCCATTATTCTAAGTGTTTTTCTCCTCTACATTAAATGAATTAATTTTATCCTATATATGTCAATCAACAGCACCATATACTCCTCCTGTTTCCACCTAGTGACTGAAACCTGGAGAGAAGAGCAAAGGAAAAAGCTTTATGTTTCTTTCTCTTGATACTGCAGTGAAGCGTCTCAGATGGTGACAGCCAACCTAAAATGTTTTGGTAAAATCAGACAGTCCAGTAAAGCCGCTTCATTTCTGTCAGGATGAGACTTTCAGGCTCTTGTGGGAGGATCTGCATGATCACCAGGACTCTGAACAAAGCCAACATCAAACCACTCACATTTAACTCATGAGATGTGAGACAGCAGAAGGATACCTGGCCTGGCTGAAACGCTTAAACACGGATTACTCGGTGGTGGGTGGAGCAACTCTATTTATTTAACTATTTTCTACAGAATAAACATGGCAAGAGCATATAATGCTGGGACTGCTCATATTTGAACATCCAGACCTCCTGGGTTAGGGTTTAGAAAGATTAGGTTTACTTTTACTCATTTATTTTAACTTAATTTACACTGAGTAAACACCTCAAAAATCTCAGTGGTCTAGAACTGTCCCCTGGGGAAACTCAGTTCTCAAGTCCTGGAAGGACAAAAGGATATTAAAGTTCTAAATATCTTCAGACACCAGAGCTCTATGGCCACGCAGGCACCACACAGAAGGCAGATGTTTTATTCAGCAAGGAGGAACTTGTTTTTCCTATCATGATTTTATTTTTCATTTGACCTCCAACCACCTTTGGACCTTTCCTGGCTCAGCTCTTTGAATAAAGATGGAATGCAGGGCACCCTTCATCTCTCATAACAGGGTTATCATATTGAGCTTGCCATTGCAAAGATTCTGATTTCTTGCTATCGTTTATGATGGCTACCATACAGTTTTGAATGCCTACTAAATATCTTTCTTATTAAAAATAAATAAATAAGTAAATAAACAAACAAATAAATAACTGTATCGATACACTGGCTATGGCATTCTGGCCTGTTTCTTTATGCCTTCTCATCCCAGAGAAGGGAAATGTTTCTCTTAATTTTAATTTACATTACTTTTAAATGAGGGTATTACTATGCTTCCTAAATTATTGTCTCCTGTCTTAATTATCCCTGTAGCTATGAGAGGTGCAAGTCACGCCCTGGGGCAAACCACAACCACCTTATTTAGACAGAGTTAACCAATGCTACAGAAGCAAAGTGAGCTGAGAACAAAAGCCTTCCTGAGCACCTTCACAGCTAAAGAAACATGAGGTCCTACATGATGCTGTCAAATTGTAGCAATTCTCTTCACAGCAGGAATTCAATACAAATATAAATAGAATACTTCATCTCGTGGTATTCTCCTGATGGAATATTCATTCTCCTGGGATTTCTCATTGCTTCTTTGGAAAACACATTTTTTACCCCTCTGGTCCAAGCGGTGAGCTGTGATGACTGCAGCCAGCAGTATAAACTGGCGCTGTGGTGAAGGCTGCACTGCACACCTCTCTGTCTGTATTTACAACGCCCCAGTTCCTGGATATTTTGGAGCTAACACCACGGATATTGCACTGCAGCGAGAGTCTTTTTGGAGGCTTCTGTCCCGCATGAGACTGCCTGGGTTTCCTGTCCAGGCTCACGGCTCTTTGTGGTCATTGGTGACAGTGGGATTAACCCACAGCACGTTTTTTCTGAATTACCACAATTTCCAGCACTTTCTACTGTCCAGCAAGCCCTCTTGCCTCCTTTTTATTACAATATGCAAACTAAAGATCGAATGGCCGCACCTCAAGTCACACATTCTGCTCTTGAATTCTGGATAATTTGTTTTTATATTTTTAGGAAACACCGAATTGAAGAATGGGGAAAACTGAACCAGACAACAAAAGTGAGAAGCTTAAAAATATCAAAACATATTTACCTTTTCAAGTAAAACACAGCTGAGATACAGAAAGCAAGCTGTTCTCCAAGAGGTGGATTTTAACAAACAAATACACACATTCTATAACAAGGCTCAAACTCAGAGTTATGAAATGACAACCACACCAGAGTGCAATGAGGAGCTACAGAAAATGATTTAATGCAGAACCAAAAGCACTAACTTGAATACATTTTTTTTGTCCTTCCAAAGCTTATGAAATCATTCTGCTCCAGCATTATAAAAATTGTGCTGAAATGCCATACCTTCACAGTGGGAGTCTGCTTTTTTTCCTTTTTAATTACTAGGAAGCTGGAAAAGACTTGACTTCCCAAGAGAAAAAGGACTTGAAACTCAGCCAGCCATCTACAAGTGATCCTATAAAGACAGTACAAGCTACATTTCTACACCATGATCAAAAGCCTGAAAGAAATGACTGGGAATGCACTGAGTTTAGAAGTTCCGACTTCTTCTTTTAGACTCTGATACAAAAATCATAAATGCTCTATTTTGCCTCTAAATATCTCTGGAAAAAAAACCAATGTAAAGTGTATCAATTTAAGCTAATGTTCTCTTATTTTATATCTAATTTTCTTTCTAGTTAATATTTTTAATTACATTTGCAATTTTTACTTTTACATCTTCATTTTTTTGGAAACGTTTTCAGGTTATACTCAGGATTTATTTATTCTGTGTCTCATCAGCTCTCCTTGAGTTTCCCTTTCCTACCTCCCAACTTCATACAACTCTGTATCCATCGCATATTCTGAAGTTCAGGCTTTTTTCTCCAGCTTTACAGAGTTCTTTTCTGCACCATTGCCTTCAACATGGGCTTGGTTTTGCCTGGCTGCATTTATTAGGTGTGTTTTATAAACAAGTAAGCATAAGCACCTAAGAATACTGGATTTGGGAAAGAAATGCCAGCCGGACAAATTTAGGGGCGCATTTCTCAAATCCTGACACTTTGGGTTTGGCCACACCTAAAAGAGTCTGGCCTCCCTTGCCAGCTGTACCTATAAGAGAGTCAGAGAAGAAAAATGGGGAAAATGATGAGTGTGGTACCTCCTATTCCTATCTTAGAGCAATTTTCAAAAGTAAATAGTTGCAGTGTTTTTTTAAAAAATATTTCAAAACAAGTAAAAATAAAAAGAAACTCTTCAGTCTAGATAAGATAATGAATCACAAATATATGCTTTGTACTGTTTTATAAAGGGCAAGGTTTCTCTCAATAGCAAATAAATTACTGACGTGCTGCACAGAATAAAAGCAGTTCATTGCTCCCAACTCTAGCAGCACTTGGGGTAGCAGGAGAGAGAGGGTGGGTATTTTATTTTATCATTATTTATCTATACAGACTCATTCCTTCAAACATTTGTTATAATGGACATCAAGAATGCTCCCATACAGGGATATACTTACCTCTGGCAGGTTTGGTGACTGTTTCCTGGGTTTCGGGGATAAAACTTGGTGTCAGTAGTTCTAAAAGGAAAAAAAAAATCTTTTTACTTCAAGAAAGGGTAGTTGAGAGTTCAGACAAAAGATTTCATCTTAGCTCATCTGTGCAAAGCCTTGGACTTTTCATCATCTGGAGATGTTTTGGGGTGAGTTCACCAGTAACTCTCTATAAAATCTCTCTCTGTCCCACTAAGCTCCCCAAATCTCCTTGGCACAAATGGAACCAAAAATGCTCCAGTGTTAGTTCAGAGATTGTCTCTGCTTTTAACTCCTCCTGAGGGACCTCTGCGTGTTCCAGATCTCCTCTCCGTCCTGCTCCTTCCATTGAAGGCTGTGCCATGTGGACATTACCCATTTCCCTTTACGAACCACGGGGAATTCACTATTTCTAAACTGAGATCTCCAGGGAGATTTTGGTCTAAAAGCCTCCTAAAGGCTTTGTAAGCAAATGTAAAAGCTATTCTTGGTCTCAAAGCAAGAGTTGGTGTTTTGAACAGGTATTTTACATTCAAAAAGAATATAAAGTTTTGGATGAATTTCAGATTTCCAAGAACCCCATATAAAATTCCTTGCATTTCAGAAAGAGATATATTTTGGGAAATCAAGGCACTGAATGTGAAAAAAAAGTTACATCTAGTCAATATTACATCCTCATATCTGGCTTCTTTCTCAGCTTTTCTTCTCTCATAAATTGTGCCCCTCCTGAAAAACCTTCTCAGCCTGCTTTTTTTGATTGAAGTTGTCTTTTTCCTTAGCTAGGAGTTGAAGCGGGGTTTTTTTTGGTTGGTTGGTTTTGTTTTGGGGGGTTATTATGGTTATGTTTTTATTACAGTTGTAGCACTTTAAGTACATCTCCATACAAAACTTACACAGAGACTCCTCACAACTGAATATATTAAGTTAAAAACTCAAATTATGTTTTAATTGCTCGGTGCTTTTCTGTGAATTATATTAATTTCTCCAATGTTTTTTATTTAATTGCAAGTGGTTTCAGTCCTCCATACTCAGTCTTAAATAAATAAATAAGAAGCTAAAACAATATCCTTTGAGGCAATGCAATAACAGAAGGAGATGCTTTTGTTCCTTCAGCCTGTGCTGTGTCCTGATAGCTGATTTCCTCATTCTGCTGTACAGGCATTACAAAGTGATCATCAGCAGCACTCCCTTTCTGCCTGGGGGCTGATTTTTCATTAATATAGAATAAACTGAGTGAGCTCCAACCTGGTGAAACTCAGCTTTTCACTCAGTTTCCTAGGTTTCAGAGGTTTGCTTAGCTCGTACAACAGAAAAAATCTATTTTTGATAAATCCAAATCTGAACCACGCTAGGGTGGATTTGCCTGGTTAACTGTTCCACCCTGACCTTTCTAGGTGTTATCCCACGTGATATCCGAAGTACTTTCGAAAGATATGATCTATCCCATCCCTTACACACAATATTCACTGGAGAAAACCTAATCACTGAATTTAATAGAGATTGTCCGAGCTGGAAGGGTTTTAATGCCAGCTGTGAGGGATTGGCAACTTTGGGGCAAAGCACTTGGGAGCATAGAGAAGGAGCGTAGCTAAAATTGATGGTTAGAGGTCAACACCCTTTTATGACTTGACATTCACACTGCACTGAAATGCCAATTTTACCTTGCTCCTGCACACTTTATTACAACCTTTTGCCAGTGTCAAAAACTTTCTGAAATTTCTCTCTATGATCCTCACAGTTGCACCTTAACCCCAGCACAGTGCACCAGGAAAGCCTATCACCCACATTATTGGCACTTGTCTGACATTCCACTCTAAAAGAACAGTAATCATTTCACAATTTGGTGTTTATCTAAGTAATGGGAAACAAACTGATTAAAAAAACAAAAAAAAAAAACAAAAAACAAAAAAAGCTAAAACAAAAGAACTGTGTGATTCTGAATTGATATTTTCTCTGTTCAACGTGAGGGTATGTAATTGCCCAGCTCACAACCTCATATCTCTGTGACTACAATTACAGATAAAAACCCTACATGAGAAGGCATTCAGCGTAGAGTTCACAGGATATCTCTATTTTCAGTGTTGACCTACCTATAAAATGTGATATTATATGTTTACCACACCTATTATTTAACATGTTATAAAATGTTTTGAGAAGTGCAAATAAAACACATAAGATGAGGTCTCTCTGTTTTGCAGTTATCAGACAAATTCTGAAGCCTGTTTTCCTGTTCTGAGATGGGGGAAGGTTTTTATTTAATCTTTGGCTTTCATTGAGGGAAAGCCACTAATGGAGAAAATATTTTCCCAGGTGTGCTAATCGCAGCTATCTGCAGCTATGAAACTTGCTGGCAGCTCTGGTGATTTAAAGCACACAGAATCTATTGACACTCTTCAGGCTTTTGGCAGCCACCAGGCTTTCCTGAGCTCATGCACAACTCTAACAACTCTGTTTGAAGAAACAGCCCTCCCTAAAGTCTGATGGATCCCTGCCCAGGCTGCTCCCTTGGCTGAATCTCTGCAAGAGACAGTGGAGGAGGAAGAGCACACCTGTGTTTGTTCTTGGACAATACAGCCCTGGTCCCAGGGCTTGCTCACATCTATTACCTGTAAAGAGGCAAGGGAAAATACATCTGGTACTTGTGTATTACCTACTTTGCCGTGACAGAGAGGAATTTGGTAGCTCATGAGCGGCCCTGCCCTGTAGCTGTGCTGCGCTTTAATCTCTGACACCCTTTGCTTGCTCTCTGACCCGTTCCAATCCCACCCTCACCTCCAATTTTCCCTTCCACAATCTCCCTTGAGACTCCTTAACAGCTCAGAGTACCAAAATTACTGAGGAAAAAAATCTGTTCTCCAGAAACCAGCTGCTATTTCCTCCTCCTCCAACAGTGCTCAGTTCTCCACACAGGGAACGGGGAAAGCAAAATTAATTCTGATACATAACAGCACATCCACTGCCTACAGTTGCAAGTCTGCCCATATCTGAAGCAGCATCACTCTCTCATCAAGCACAGGGAAGGTATCCAAGGAGAGAGAGCTCTTAAGTATGTTCTCAAGCCATCTGTGAACATTTTAAAATGCATTCCAAAGCACACGGGAGACTGAGGCATCATTTGGAGTGTAAGAGACACACACGGCACACGGCTGGATCCAAACCCAGGCCTGCTCCAAGGAGGTTGGTACGAACCCACACAGCTCTTTTGGGCATTGTTTTACATTTCCAGAGCCGAGACCAGGGACTGTCAAGGAATGGTTTGGGCTGGAAGGGACCTTGGAGGCCATCCAGTCCCAACCCCCTGCCACGGACAGGGACACTTTCCACTAGACCAGGCTGCTCAGAGACCATCAGACTGAGTAACTCCATGCTTACAAATTATTATTTTGCTTCATTAACAGCCTCCTGGAGAAAGACAAATCTTTTTTGGGCTTTCTTGGAAGCAAAGCCAGCAGAGTCCAGAGTGATGCTGAAGCTTTCTGCTCTCCATATTCTGTGTACAGAAATAATGCATTTGGAATCAAAGAAAAAAACTCAGATATATTACTGAACATGCTGCTAAGACCAGAAACTTCTGTCTGAATGGATTGCTTTCTTTTAGAAACTATGCCAAATTGATTTCTTTAAATAAAGGTTTATTTTAAAGGAGGTCCTGTTATGTTCATTGAGAGTAAACTCTTTTGGTGGCAGCCTGTCTTTTGCAGTTAATTGCTGCTTGTCTCCTTGGATATCATCATTTGCATAATTGTGATTCTTTTCAATGAAAAGGGATTATATAATCTTGGAGAAGCAAACATCATAAAATTTAAATTTACATGAAATTAAAGGAATAAGTGTTCCATGGTAACAGTGCTATTAGCTTGCACCAAAGAATAAAGTCTTTAATATTATAAAGTCAACGTATTTACAGAAAATCACTTAGACTATGCTGCTTCTCAAATGTCATGCAAAATTAAAACATCAGACCATACTTTGAAGCAACATTACTGAAATGAATATTAATGCCAACTTTAAATGTTTGTAATAAAGACACATAAGGTGCTCCCCAGGCCAGTTTTGTCTTTCTGAAATAGAAAATTTGTAACCCTTGTAAGTGAAAAATAAGCAGTTGGATTGCAATTTTATAAATAAGAGTAAATTTTGAAGTCTGTGTCATAGTCAGTTTTTCATGCTTCCCACTAGACACATTTGCCTAACCCATGGTTTCACAAAAGAACTGTAACAAGTGCCAGTGAGACTCTGAGGTTCCAGCAGAGTTTTTCCTGCCAGGCTAAGTGGACCATTTATTCCTTCCTTTTTTATGTATGGATTAATTAATTGTATTTGTTCTTATTGCCACTAAAGTTTGAATTTGCCAAGAGCCTGTGGCAGGCTAATCTAATTAAGAAAGTTCTTTGTAAGCTGAAGAACAAAACCAAATCCGTTCAAAGGTCTGACACTGAGGAGTTACCAACTTGGATTCTCTAACATTGTCAGTATATTCTTAGAGAGTTTTTTTGCAGTACACTGTAGCACATTTAATAATCTAAGAATTTACTTAGGCCCAACTCTGGCTTAAAAACAGAAAAACAACCGCTCACAGCTCCTTTTCCACCTTGCACCATCCAACTTCCCACAAAGTTTCTACTTTCTGGCAAGTCAGGTATGGTTTTGGTACCTTCAGAGGGTTTATTTCCATTGAGTGCCAAAGACAGCCTGGGCTGTCGTTCACATCTACGAGCTCAAATCAGTCAGTATAGGAACAGAGCTGTGGAATGGAGCACAGTACTCAGCACAACCCAGAAAAAATAAACTATCAGTTGTTGAAGTAAGGTGACGGAGACACAGTTCAAAAGATTATACATATATAAAAATAAACCCCAAACACACTGAGAATGAAGCACCTGCAGCTTCTCTGAAGGTCGTAAAACTCACTGCTCCAGCTTGATAACAATACTTTTCCCTTAACCTGTTTATGGTTTTAAAGGCCTGACAGAAAAATCAGCAAGCTAAATAATCTAGATGTCATCGTGGTCTGAGGGTGAATGTAGAGCAGCCTGTTGCCTCAGCACATGCAGCTCTTTAGCCTGGCACAGTGAACAACAAGAGTTCTCCCTAGAAAAAGCTATTGGCCACATATCAAGGAGCCCTTGCCTTCTGGAATATTGTCTTAGCTGGAGACTGTTCAGAAAGAGGAAATGGCAGAGCCTGTGGGGCCCACCCTCAGTGCTGGTTTTTTGGTTGGTTCCCCAAATGGCAAATGCTTTTAACCCAGCACATGAGAACATCCCTGCCTTCCTTCTCTGCCACGTCTGCAGGGAGGGTTTGGGGATCCATGGATTGATGTTCACAACAAAGCAAACAATTCTGTCACAATTCAGTGCACACACTGGGAAAGATATCTAGAACAATAAAAATAACTGTATTTATTTTAGGCATGGATCTTGGCTGACATAGCTGGCTGGGAATACAGACAATGCAGAAAATCAGCCCTCATGTGCTTTGTATCTGCCTTTCTTTTTGCAGCCAAATCTGCTAAATGTTCATGCACAAAAATAAGCAGCGAGGGAAAAAACAGTAACTAAATACTGGGTGGGGAGGCGCTTCAATCATTCGTTCAGAACAAAAAAAAATTCTGGTTCCACAATAAAAAAACACTGGAAGACTTCCTCTGCAAAAATAGCACCTTTGCAAAGTGCAATGCCACAAACACAAATGAACAGCAATTCCACAGGTGTCCTATCTTCAGTTAACATCATAGGACATATGGTATAACAACACAACAAAATAATTTCTGACACACAAAGACTTACTTGACAAAGCAAAACAAGGACAAGGAAATCACAGGCATTCACACCTTGAGATAAGAAAATATTTACAAGTTTGGAAGGCTTCAGATAAAAAGCAACAAATTTATGTTATTCATTACATTGTATTGGACCCCTGGATGCCAAGTACATTTATGAAGTAACGTTATACACTGTGTTGAAAGTGCTGGATGAAAGTTAATGGCCATGGACATCAATTCTGCAACTGTCCAACACAGCTGTGCAACCTATGCTTTTGTGCAGAAACGTGGTAATGCAGGAGACCCTGTACAAAGCTTACCTGCCATAAGATATAAATCCCGTAGCTTTAGAAATAAAACAGGGGGGAAAATTTCTGGTGTTATTTGCTAACTTCAAAATTACTCTATTAAAAATGGTTTCATTTTTAAAAGTCTTGGGATGTTGTAAATGCTAATGTCAGTAAAATGTTTTTAGTTCTTTGTAACTACAGAGGAAAACAACCCCCATCAATGCAAACTAAAGTGTTTTGCCTAACTTAATCTGGAGGGTGGTAGAGGGGGAATAAATAAGTGGACAAAACCCCCAGCCAGGTGACCAACAAACCAACGGAAACACATTTTCTACTGAAGTACAACTTCATCTCATCGTCTCCCTACCACTAACCTGGTACAGTCTGTGGCAGAGCTGGAAAAGATACAAGAGCGTCCGTCTGCTCTGCTCCCAGAAGGGAAAGGACCAGAAATGGAATAATTTCTCCTAGAAGTGAAAGGACAGTGAGTACCAAGATAAAGTTACACCTACACACGCGATTGTGCACAACCCACTGCGCTCAGCAGGAGCGGCTGCGCTTCGCTCTGAGACGTGAGAGCACAGTCAGCATTTGGGATTAGTACCCAGGATGGGATCATCACGACAAAGCCACTGGCACCAGAACTCTCTGGGAGCCCAGGTGCTCCAGTCTTATCTAGACTTTCCCTAGCAGACAGTTCTTCTGGATAGACTGCCTTTCTTTTGAGTGCAGATGGTTGCAATTAAAATAGTTATGACAGTTCATTAACATTTTGGGGGCGGCTGCTTTCAGTCTGTCCTTTCTGTCTGGGCTCAGTTTGTCCTTTGCCAAGCAGGGATTTGTTCCTCACTAACCCCAAGATTTCCTGAGTGGTCACTGCCAGGATTTGCTCTGGCATTGCTCAGTTACATCCCCCTGGAGGGCCTGCCTCAGACTGGGAGCTGCAGCACAGAAACAGCCATTGAAAACCACAGAAACAACCACGAGCTTCCAAAGTTCTGCGTCAAAGCCCTCGTGCAAAACAGCTTCAGCAATTGGTACTGCACTGTAGTGCAACAATGCATTATAGTGTGATATAGAACAATACAGATGGGCATCACGGAATCATGGAGCAGTTTGGGTTGGAAGGAACCTTAAACATCATCTCCATGTCCTGTGACACGGGCAGGGACACCTTCCACTATCCCAGCCTGCTCCAAGCCCTGTCCAACCCGGCCTTGGACCCTTCCAGGGATCCAGGGGCAGCCACAGCTGCTCTGTGCCAGGACCTCCCCACCCTCACAGGGAAGAATTTCTCCTTGATATCCAATCTAAACCTACTCTCCTTCAGCTTAGAGCTGTTACCCTTCATCCTGTCACTCCAGGCCCTTGTCCAAAGCCCCTCTCCAGCTCTCTGTAGCCCCTTTAGGTACTGAAATGGGTCTAAGGTTCTTTTAAGGCTAAAACTTCCATCTCGCTTCTATTTCAAATGATTGTTTAGTGCCCGTTCATCCCAAACTGGCCTCTGTGACCAATTCCTGCTGGCAACCCAAATTAGAGTTAAAATATGTGTCCCCACGCATTTCAGTGGATGGTATCATGCAACACACAGTATGATCAACTCTCCACCAATCTTTTTTTTTCCCGGAAGAAGAGCTGTATCATCAGTATCCAAAAGGTGCCATGAGTGGGGAAACCATAAATGTTTTGTAGTGGCACTCTGAAGAACACACAGGCAGTGGACCATGTTCCTTCCTGACAAGAGCCCCAACAACAACAAAACACAAACCAAACCCAAAACCCAAATCAAACAAACAAACAAACAAAAATAACACAAAGAAAAACCAAACCAGAAACAACAAAAAACCCACCAAAAAATCCCCCAAACCTTTGAACACCAGAATTTTTCAGGAATTCTCAGGGTAATTTTTCTGGAATTACAAACATCCCTGGCATGTCCCTACTCTTTAGCCCAGATTCACGAGCTTATGCAAAATATTAGCTGTACATTACACCCGATGTGTGATTTTAAGTCTGGATTAAATAGCTATTAAGAGATAAGGATCAATGTGGAGCGTTCAAGTGCACAGCAAGCCCATTATTCCACACAGGCACCACAGACTGCAAGGGAGCTCTGTCACCTTCACAACTTCTAACAAGTTAAATGTAAGTTATTGCTGCCACCAACAGGATGTTCCTCAGCATATTTCATCTTATTAGTTCTCCAAATCTGCCTTTCTGTACAAACACCTGCATGGTTGTAAGGCTGGTGTGACATGAAACTCACAATCAGCACTGAAAAAGCTGCAAGGCAATTAATTCCATGTTTCCTACTAAACCTGGGAAGCGCATTCCGTTTCCTCGTTGCAAAAGCAGCCTGCAGAGAGCAAGAGTATTGTCATAGGTTCAATTCAATTACTGCAAAAATAGATCCAGAGATACTCCCCACCCAAACAACCCTGAAAAAGTGAAGACAGGCTGTAAAATGGATGAAGGGTTCAATCTGGTGAGTGCCACGGAGAGCAGCGATGACACAATCTGAATTTCTACAGGAGCAACAGAGTCTCTACAGATAATGTAACTGTGATACAACCATGCCTAGCACAAAGCCAACTGAAAAGAAAGCAAAATTTGGGCTGACAAACACTGTTGGTGCTGACAAGTTCTTTCCTTTCATATTCTCCTGTTTGATCTGGCCTTGTTCAGCACACTTATAATGAGAGGGGATTTGAGGAATTAAAGAAAAGGAGCAGTGACTTTTCCTGTGGTAGACAGAGAGATGCTTCACCAGTGACACTGTCCAAGCTTTGGGGAAGGTGGCTCCAAGCAGAGCTGAAAAATAGGTAAAAAAAAAGAAATTAAAGAAAAAAAAAAAGTCATTACAGCTGCTATGACACACAGATAAGTATCAGGCAGATGATAGCAAAATTATTGTCTGTAACAACAAAGCTTTGACAAGACTAGCAGATTTATAAACAAATCAATTCTAATCTGCTGAAAGGTCATCTCTCCATTAAGACTGAATAGGAATGAGATTAAATTACATGGTTGGCTACAGATATCTACAGCAAGGCACCAAACAGGGGAAGGTTGCACAAAAAATAATGCAGAGTGATACTGCAGGGCTTTGCTCACGAAACACTCACTTGAGGCTGGCTCACCATGGTCTGTGAGGCCAAGTTTGAGGTGTATCTTCATAAGGCTTAAAAGCGAAAATCTGACTGGAGAAATACTGCAGTGATTGTTAAATCTGTTCTTCCACAACAAATATTTCTTTGCTATAAATTAAGTCCAGCTGCTGAAACCTGCACAGGCAAGATTCAGCTGTAGTCAATCACTCTCTGCTGGTTTTCTTCCCTCTGAATTTTACCTGATGAAGATCTTTAATGAAATTCTGGTTTAAAAAGGGAGACTGATTACAAAGTCTACGAGCTAGAAACACAAGCAAGGGATGTGTGTATTCAGCTGTACTGGAGAGGGGAGAAAAGAAGCAGAAAAGGGACAGAACATAAACTTTGCCATCAGCGCTCCCAAGAAAGGTTATGCCCCACCCAAAAGGATAAATTGTGAAGAGAATTTGTTGGAATTTTTGAAATATTTTTTTGTCTAATGTCTCCTTCAAACCTGTCATTACATACTTTTGCTTAATTAGCTTATACTGGCACCTATTGGTAGAAAATATAGTTTGCATCACCATTGTCAGTTATTGCTTGTTCTTTAATCAACAGCAGAAAAGCTGTTTATAGTAATTATTAGTTTGCACCCTTCCCTCTTCATTAAGAGTATGTTTTTTATTGTTTTAATTCTGTCATGGGACAGAAATCAATGACAAAACCAAACTTTCAATGAAAGCATAGCTTGCCTGAACCTTAGCAAGCAAACCACCATCTACAGGAACCATAGAGGAGGTAATTGATAATTACCCTCTGAATGGTACTTAACTAGAATAATAATGCTAGAAAAAAAAAAAAAAAAAAAAAAAAAAAACAACAACTAAAACCAAATTAATAATTAATGAATAAAATAATATTTATGAACACTCTTCCTGTGTGACCCTTGTGTGGAAATTATTTTCTAGTTTTCTTTTTTTCTCCCCCGTTTGATTATTGATCTAATTATTCAGAAGGCTGAAAACTCAGTTCTTCAATAGCAATTTATTTAGTAGATCATATCAGGAAGCTAAAATAATTCAAGGATATCTACAGCAGCTCTCCGAATGCACATTTCTCTGTACTGGAAGGATATCACCTCCAAACGTATGTCCTGATTTGGAGACTCTTTTTTCCCCTTAAGGATTTAACAGCTTTTGAGATTATTAAAAATTATAGAAATTTTGAATCCTATTACTTTTCAGTTTTGCAATAACTGTTTCCTGCCATTCCCAGAGACATTTTTTTACCTCCTAGAATCCCAAATTTTGGCTGCCTTAAAGGTCACTACTCAGTAATTCTGTTGAGAAATACAGGTTTCTTGTACCATTTTACAATTTAATCTGTAGCTTCTGGCTGCTGCTCCAGAGGAGTGCTGGTGTCCCATCCATCCCTATATCTGCCAGCCCCACAAAGCTGTCTTTAATATTTAAAAAAAGCTTTAGATTTTAATATTTAGGCAACTGAATTTTACCCTTGATATCCAGAAGAGAATCACACAGTTACTCCTACTGTCAGTCCTATGAATTGCGAATATGAATAAAGAATTGGTGCAACCCCCTGAAGTTTCGTGGAATGCATTCTGTAACTACTGTTGTTTCTCCTTTCCTGTTGTCCATTCTTCAACTGGATTATTCAGCCAATCCAATGACTCAAATCAAGTGGCTATCTTGAACATTACAGCAATAATTGCATTTGTATAATGAATTTAGCCAGTTTCAGATGTTGGTTGTATCTATCACACAGGAGCTGGAATAGAGACAGCCAGCAAAGCCACAGGAAAAAAAAGAAAAGAAGTCTGAAATGCATGAAGTGTTTTTATCGAGCAGACCTGGCCAGTTCCAGCACTAAAATGAAGTGCAGGGAAGGAACACAATGTCTAGCAGGCATTGTGACCATATCTTCATTCACTTGGAGCTCTGTAAAGATGCCCTAAGCACACATCTTTATGGCATTGTGGTTGTGATTTCATTTCACATCATAAGCTGCTATCAACACAGCCTTGTCATCGCAATTTGTCACACGCAGAAGCGTGAGTTTTCTCTATCTCACAGAAATTTTTATCTCACCAGTCACAATCACAGACTGCTAGTTTAAAGCAGGGCTCTCAGACGTTATGAGAAGATGAAATCACAAAAGATAACATTAACAGACATTGCCACCACCATAGAGACAAACACTGTGGCTTTTCTGGAGCTCATGAAATCAGAGCTAGTAGGGTGCAACAGCCATATACGTGAGTATGAGTGGGAAGTGAGCAGCCACACAACACTCCTGAAATTTTCATGAAACTCATCCAATGCTGTTTGTGTGAAATACGAAATTTGTCTTTTTGGGGTTTTCTTGGCAATAATTTTAGTGTCTCACCTTTTCTCCACTTCTTCCCCACAGTGGAAATCTCAGGGAAGAAGCTTTTTTTCATTTCCCAGCTCTTGAGTTTCTTACTTTTTCTTTTCCACCACGATTCAGATTTGCTCTGATCATGCTCTGTTGTACTCTGGACTGTAAAAGTCACAAGACTTAAGCCAAAGATTTTAAATCAATGGAGGTGTGGTTCAATGATAGGGTACACCCTGAACTAGAACACATGAAGGGTTCCTAAGAGCAAAGACCGCCTGTATTTGTGGCTGTTCCTGCTGTGCTGTGACTACTGAACACCCACCTGATTATCCATGTCTGAGCAATTACCTTGTCAGGGATCTGTTTTTACCCTTACAACTGCTACATGAGACTGCTTTTGCACTTGGATCACAAATCCAGCTGATCTGTTTATTGAGTCTTACTAATCTAAAATCGGCAATCCCACCCATGCCTCGATTACTTGTTCCTAATTTCTTTTGGTTTCAAGTTAAAAGCTGGACAACCTCAAGTGTAATTTCTGAAGGACTAAACATTTAGAAATTCTTTGGTATCTACTTCTCATTAGTTCTCACTTATTATGCTGGCATTGACTGAATCATCAAGAAAAAACTTTTTCCAGACAGCATTTTACAACAGTGAGCACCCTAAACCAGGTTAAACTAAAATCCTCACCTTGGGTCAACATGTCACACTTACCAGGGCATGGAGGTAAAGACAGAAGACAAAGAACTGCTGATTTCTGTCACATGAGTGAATCTGGAAACAATCATGAACAGCTTGTATTGTCTTCTTTTTATTAATGTCCTACCAACAAATTTTTGTTCCAAATTCCTCTATTAAAAATCAGTCAAGAGTTATTTTCATTTCAGCACCCTACTCTTCAAACAGTAAATTATGATTATAAATAGAAGCCATCTAGTTTGGTTTTCTCTAGTTCTGTGGGGTTTTTTTACTTTCACTGTAGAGTGAAAAAAAAAAATATATATTCTGAACATATCGGAAAAAAACCAACAGCCTAAAATATTCAGCTTTGTGCATTATTGGGCCTCTGTTCTACACCACACCAAAATAGCAGGAGAGGCAGTACATCAGTTGGCTGCTGAAGCCAACTGGCCTCGCTCTGTGATCTGAGACAGTTTATTATGTCAAGAAAAGCAGATATGATTTCCCTGCCCCAAGCAAACGCCTTGTGATCCCCTGTATCCAGTAACAACCACCAGCACTTTGAATAGAACTCTACAACAACAAAGTGTTCTCATTTTTTCTTATAAATGACAGTTCAAAAGATCCACACCTATGCAGAGTTACACCTAATGAAGTACTTTAAAAAAAAAGCCAACCAAAAAAGCCCCAAACCAGTTTACTACACAGGCACTTGATTTGTCACAGTCTGAAGCTTCCTATTAAAACATTCTTCACAAAGGCATCAAATTAGCACTAGAGCTTCTGAAGGTTTGCAACTTTTTTTTTTTTTGCTGCCATGACATTTTGTATGTTGCGTAGCTGGATTTATTCAAGCTTTTGCTTTCTTTATCATTGTTTGCACTGTGAAAACCAGATGCTTAGCCAAGGATGTACAGCTTTTAACTTTACTTGGAAAAAAGCATTTGCGTGACACGAGAAAAACATTTGGGGCCTAAAATTGGAGTTTGCCTTCTCTACAGAAAGATGGCATTTCTAAAGACCTGTTGCTTGGGCAAAACCCTTAGGTTTTCAACCACATTGTCATTGTTGGGTGTGAGAATACAGCCTCTTCCTTATTAAAAGGACTCTAGAAATAGGTCATGTATAGATAACTCCATCTTTTGCAGATGTTTAAACTACTGCTGGGAAAGGCAATGACAGATGTATAAAATTAACATTAACCACCTACATTATTTCTGTGTAATTCTTCCTCCTCTGACAAAATTGCAGGTACCCTTAGTGGGAACCAAGCAGATTTTTCTAACAAGTCTCTACTGTCACAAAATTTTTAGATGAGGAGTGGGTTTCTTCTTCAAGGCTTGGCAAACACAAATGAGGTTTCTTGGCACGTAGAGATATTGTTGAATAAGACTGACTGTTTGGGAATTTGGGATCGTAAGGATAAACAGTGGCAAGGCTGGGCTCCCAGCTACCTGAAGTTTGGATGATGAATCTCTTAAGCAGTTAAAAAGTCGAGGGGGAAGGTACAAGTTGCAAGTTTTCATGTTTGATGAACCACCAGCAATTCAGATGTCTTTTGCAACAAATATTTTCTTTGGCGACAAAATGAGACATTCCCAAGAGATTTCCCCTAATGTACTGCAGGTCCCCCTTTTTTCCCACCAGAAAACATAAAAATTCTAATCAAAAAATAATCTAATACTAAGAAAAATACAATATAGTGTTCAGCTCCGACTGAAAAATGCCATCAGAGGTCTTAACAGAGGATCTAATCTTGAGTAAGAGGAAAAGATTCTTATTCGAGACTTCCTTTAGCCTACATTTTCTGGAGAAGACCTTGATAAATCAGTGTTTAAAGAGAGAAAGTGATGCATATTTATCTGTGAAAAATATTTTAAGGTGATGCAGCTGTTATAGATAAAAGCTTAACAAAGGAGGACTTGAGTACATATTTTCACACCTGGCTGATATTTACAAGGATATAAAATTTCAACAAAAATCTTTCCTTTCAAGAATCAAGTAACAAGCATGTGTTGCCTCACGTTTTTCTTGGCTATACAAGGATGATGATGCAGGAAAAATATAATTTGAACTAACAAAGATGCAAAAATGGTCTTCAGAGTTTTTCAAGCGAAAATTGCTGTATTGGTGCAACTTTACAAAAAGCTGGGCTCACACAATATTGGACATTTTATAAAAGCTTTCAATAGGGAACTAAATTATTTTTGATGAATGCATTCTGTTGGCACTCAATTACTTGGCAAGCCAAACAGGAGATGAAAGGCTGAAGCAAAAGTTGGACTCAGAATTAACAAGATGATCATAATCAGAAATGTCTACAGTGATACACAGACATATATGGACATCTCGAAGATACCAGCCTCTCAATCTCCTGATTTACTAGATGAGATATTAATTCAACAAATGCACCTCTCTTTCTGTTGATAAACACAAGATGTCTTTTTGAAAAGAGGTTTTGTACTAAAAATGCATTTATTTCAAAGTCAAAATTATAATCACCAAATGCACACTTAACCTGAAATGTCTAAATCAAAACATTAACACCGTACATTTTCAATACTGTGTATTTTTTATTTAAAATTATGTTTTTTTCTGGAAATTGCACTGATCTTCAAAAGTATAATGAATCTCTAAATGCAGATTGGTTACACAGACTGTTTCTGCTTCTACCTGAGTGAAAATATTGGCTTCTTGGTTTTATAAACTGTCTTTCTAGCTGATAAACAAACATGTTTTGTTCTCTCTATGTAATTTCTTTTTTGACCTCGTGGAATTTATAAACAGACAATGAAAGAGGAAGCTGCAAGAAGCAAAATGTGCAACTTGCCATTTCCACGGAAAATGCAGCAGAACTCACGGATGACCTAGACTCCTCAAAGGCTGAACAAGGAAGGTGCCACCATCTGATTACACAAATGGGCACATGTAACCATGACAGCTTCTTATTTTATGAAACCAGCCAGGGAGCAAACATATTAAGAAGTATCAAATTATCATTGTATTTCAATCACAATTCCACTAAATCTGCAAATGACCACATGCTATGCTTCACGACCTGGTAAAGTCACGCTCTGAATAAACGCAGCAGGTCGCACTCTGAGCTACACCAGGATCAGGGAAGCCTCAGCTCCCAGCAAGACTCCTTTTGTAATGGGTGATTGCCCCTTATGAAGTCAGGTAGAAAGAAAATATGGATTCAGGAAGCAGCTAACATATGGGATAAACGTTTGTCAGAGTAGGAACGTGTGTTCCTCCTGCACTCTGGTGAGGAGCCTGCTAACGATGCCAGGCCTTCAAGAAGTGCCCACAACATTTCCCTCAAGCACCATGACAGACAGTACAAGGTACGAAGGTGCAGAGGCTGACAACACCCACACCTGAAGGAAGAGGTTTTCAGTGAACTGCTCAGACAGGCTCCCAGCAGCAGGTCGATGCTTCCATGCACCAGATTCAGGGAACCACAGAATCATTAGGGTTGGAAAAGAGCTTTGAGATCATCAGGTTTGACCATCAACCTGGTGCCACCACCGTGTTCACAACTAAACAACGTCCTCAGGTGCCACATACATCTTGAACGCTTCCAGGGATGGTGGCTCCACCACTTCCCTGGGCAGCCTGTTCCAGTGCTTTACAACCCTTTCCAGGATTTTTTTTTTTCCTAATATCCAATCTAAACTTCCCTTGAGGTAACCTGAGGCCATTTCCTCTTGTCCAGTCAATTCTTACCTGGGAAAAGAGCCTGACCCCCCCAGCTGTGCCAACCTTCAGGGAGTTGTGCAGAGCCACAAGGTCCCCCCTGAGCCTCCTTTGCTCCAGGCTGAGCCCCTTTCCCAGCTCCCTCAGCCACTCCTGGGGCTCCAGGTCCTTCCCAGCTCCGTTCCCTTCCCTGGACACGCTCCAGCCCCTCAATGTCCCTCTTGTCATGAGGTGCCCAAAACTGAACAATAAACTCGATGCTGCAACTCATCCTAGCCATGGACAAGGTAATAAAGTATATTACCATATATATGCTGGGAACAGGACTTTAAAAATCTGCAGTATATTAATAAATTTGCTGAAAAATTAAGCATTGGTAACTGCTTATATTTTTTTATTAAGAATATTCCCATCCTTTCCTGCATTACAGGAAATGGTCTCAGCTTTTTAATGCTTTTTCTGGAACACTGCTAGAGAATGACTAAAAGTAAATCAGTTAAAAACTGAATTAAATTTTTTCTTCCCACTTTATCTACTTATTAATTGCCTACTATTAAGGACATTATACTTTAAAAGTCTCCCCTCATCCTAAAAATTATGGCAGTAAAATAGTTTGCAATCAATTTCAGAAACAATTCAAATTTTTGCTTTCAGATGTGATAAAACCCAAACTCATTCAAAAAGTCTTTCCACACAACTCCCACATCATCCTGGCAGACAGATAAATCCTAAAAAATGTCAGGGCAAGAGGTGACCTCAATATGCTTTCAAAATCCAGAATATTAATGTTAATGGGTTAATGTTAAATGTAAAATACTGAGCAAAATCTTGAATCCCTTACAGCCCCTCACTGGTAAAAGTACCCTGCAAAATTATCCTAGAGGTTATATCCTAATTAAATACACTAAAATGATCAAAAGTTGTGATTTTATGGTCTCAAAGTCTTTAAAAAATTGTTACCACAGTTATAGGATACAAACACTTTGCAACTAACTGGAAATAATCCACAACGTCAAATAAATGGATATATTTTACTGTACTGTATCCTTATTTTAATTTTACTTGCACTTAGTTGAAAATGTCATACAAGACAGACTTCAAGTTTGGACAGACAGAACTCTGGAGCACAGAATATTCTTTTTATGACAGCACTCTTACAAATAACATAATTTTACATATTTCCCAGTTAAAACTGGGGGAGGCAAAGAGAATCCTTAGGCCACTGCTTACTCCAGGAGAGGAGAGGTGCAGCTCTGGTCTCAAGGACTTTCAGCTGCCTGTTTGCAACACGTGCTGTGAGTGCGCCTGTCCTCTTCCAGCTACTGGAAATCATAAAATGTCTTTTATTCCTGGAAGTTAATTACAATCTGGTTTATCCTCACAAACCTAGACACAATGAAATAGATAAAGCACGGTATTCAGGAGATGTCTCTCCTGATGAAATAAGCTTTGGCAATCAGAGATCAGGCTAAGAGGAGAAAAGCTTGCACTTAAGAAAGCAAAATGTGCTATGGCAATAATCCTGTTATTTTATTATGGCTCTGACCACAAGGAATATCCTCCATCTGGATAGGTGGATGGCTGAGATGGCCTTAAGTACTTGATAAATGCATTTTTCAATCTATAACTGAAAAGAGACTAATAATCATGTGTCATTTGGATTTTCTGTAACTTAATAAAATCCAGGAGACTTCCTTAGAAATATGTTGCTTAAGCTATAGTAACTTTATATAAATTTAGTTTAAAAAGGTCTGTAGTTGAAAAGCCAAAGTATCTGAACTCTCCAAAGGGGTGTCTGGAAAAATATTTCATTTCTTTATGAGTCTCTGTGGATGTTTCTCTTTGCAGCAGTAATAGGAGATCAAGCAAAAGCCAATTGTTTGCAGCATGCATCATCAGAAGTGGACCTGGTATCTCAGAAATATTTAAAAACTTATGTTCTCTCTAGTACAGCCCAAAACCAGAAACAAAATAGAGAAAAGCAAGCTGAAGAGCAGATGGGACTGAGTAAGATTGCGGCAGAAAACCAAAATAAACCAAAATAAAGTAACATTTTAGAACCAAACCAGCACACTTCTGGAATAGGTATAATTCCATAATGCCACTGTAATTCTTTCGGTGGTAAGCGAGTTTCCAGCATGTAAAAAGGCACACAGATACATCTTCAAGATAAGTCAACTAAAAGTCAACTTCTGCACCAGAAATAAAGAGGTGCCTGCTCCAGCCACATTTAATTAGCTTGCCTAATGAGGTCTTTTAGCATAACTGCTGAACTATTCACCTGCTGTACTTTTCAGGGAAAATATCAAGTATATAATTTCCACGTTGTTGGGAAGAAGAAATTTGTTCTTTTTCTGTGGAATGGAAAACCATCTCATAGTTTGAGTCAAGACTGGATCCTCATGAAAAGTACTATGGGGTCAGTCTCCTCTCAACCAAGTTTAACCTTTTGGGACTTTTTACTAACACTTAAAATACATGTAGCAAATAAGCCCCTATTACCTGTGATTATAATTACATGGAGTGTGAGGGGTGGAGCAGCCAGCTGGCAGTGAGGATGTAGCAGGACACAAGAAATGGGACACAAAAGAATTTCCATGGCCAGAAACACATTTTAACGCTTAACCCCACTCTTTTGATTAAAGACCTCTGAAGTAATTTAAAAAGGCAAAAATACAGTCAGTACCATACTCAGACAGAAGCTGATCCTACAACAGAGTCCTGCGATGGACAATATATGGAATTTTCCCACCAGCCGTAATACAGGGCCATAGCTGGGGTAAATGGCAGCACACAGATTTAGGCAGACAGAACAAGGAGTGAGATGGAGCAGCCATAACCAAAGCACACTGAGGAGATAAAAGCCAGGGATGAGTCTTTTCTTACCTGACGGAGGAATAAACACATAACAGACTCAAAGGTAAGGCCTCAGCTGCACAGGAAAGGTTCAGCAGGGCTGACCCTCAGGAAACCAACACAGGGAAACTGCAGCTGCCGTGCTCTGAGGACCCTCCTTCCCTTAAATGAGGTTGTTATTCAGCTAATTGCAATCTAGGCTGGCAATTCGAAAGACTTTGAACACTTTTTCCCAGACTTCACCCGGTGATGTCACTCAATCACCTATTTTAACAAGTTGTCATGGGGTGACTTTATAATGTGTATCCCCTATCACTACCCTATGCCCACCAATCTTGTCTGTGTCTTTAAACTGAGCCTGAGAAGGACAGAAAACAAAAAACTTTTCAAAGCAGTTGTTTCAAGGACACGGAGATACGCTCCTCTGTTTCTGCGGTACCCTTTTTTTTTTCTTGGGCTCTTTTTTTTTCTCCCAGCGAGAGATGGAGGATTGAATTTCGTTTTCCTAGGATTTTTGGGTTTTTTTTTCTTTTCTTCTCTTCTGGACTGTTTCAACAACATCTGAACACATCAGGAGAATTCTCCCAGCGGCCGGGGGGGGTGGCCCCTCGCCGACCAGCTCCTAGGAGGGGAGAGACCGCACCTACAGAGGACCTCTGAAATCTTCTCAGGTTTTCTCTCCACAGAGAGATCGATCTCATTATTTAGCATTACTATTCCCCACCTGTGTGTTTGTTAAATAAATAGCTTGTTATCTCTTTCACTTTCCTTTGAGGAAATTTTTTTCCCGAACCTGGGGGGAGGGGTGGTTGCAACCTGAGTTCTATCAGAGGATATTCTCCTCCAAATTTGTCCAAACTAGGACACAAGTACAGCTTTCACAGCCCAAATATGTCATTACAAGCAAGCAAATAGTAACACATAAAAACATATGACTGGAAGTTCAAATTCAGGTGAGCATCAGGAAGAGAAATGCACTGCAACTTCTTCATCTCTTCTCTAATATCTTCCCAATCCAGCAGGACACCTAACAAGCACAAATCATTGTCAAGTACACCTTACTAAAGTGCCAGGCAGAAACCAGGAAGCTCACTGCAAATACGTTCTGAATAATTGAGGTGCCGCTTTAATATGTATAGCCATTAATCATTCCTTAAGACATTTACATACGTTCACATGTGCATCCCTCTTCACTCTCCCCTTGCCAAATAAAGACAAACCAAGGCATTTCTTATAGGCTCTTCTGGGTCCTTCACTGATTTTTTTTCCCTGACTTTTAATTCCTTAGCACTCGAGAGAGACTTTATATATTCATACATGAGTGCAATTTATGGTATATTGGATTTATTGTAATCAAGACGGACTAGCAGCTAAAAGCAAAATTGTTAATCCATTTTTCAGTTTTCACATAGAGCCCCTTATATGCACGTTTTTTATATGACTGTACCTGCTGAATTAATGGGAGTAGCATGAATACAGTGACATGAATCTGTAGAACTTCACAGTACCATTACTCAAACTACAAGTAGAGAGCGTAAATCAAGTGAATATGGTCTTTTCCTACATGTGAAATACTTCTCATGCAAACATTGATGTTTGCTATTTTGTTGACTAAATAGAAGTTAATTAATGCAAGAAAAAATATCTAGTTTGGGTTTTTTTCTTCAAATTGATATATTTGTGTTGAATTTGGTGTGCAATTCCTCGATTTGCATTACCAGTTTTTTATAAAAAGTCATATCACTAAGGACTGCAGGTACTTTTTAATTTCTCCATCACTTTGTTAATTTTAAGATTTAATCATCCTTTCCATCATTTAGGATCCTTGATTGGTCCATGAATTCAATCGTAATGTTTATTAAGCGTGTCTGTGAAAAACAAGGGTTCTCATTACGAGGAGCTGGTCAAGCCTTTCCACTGACAGCTGGTATCCACCAGGACACCAGAGGTTCTGGGACAACACCGATGAAAGAAAGGTGATACTGACAACTTGTTGTCCTGACCTTGATCCAACTGTTTATGGCTCGGTTTTTCAGGTTTCTCTGTATTTCTCTGTGGATGGCAGTGCAGAAATACCTCAGTAGTACAGCGGGATGACCTAGTTCCGAAGCTGAAAGTCGCTAACTAGGACAGTGCAGAGCTCAGCACACCCTTAGCTACCTCCTTTTGGGCCACATTGCTTCCAAAATCGAGCTTCAAAGCATCGTCCAGGGCCTGCTGTCCCATGGAACCTTTCTTTTCACAAAAGGACAAATGGTCAATTGAACACAACCACATTATGCTCATTTCATGATGTTGCCTTCCAAACAGATCCTCAGTGGGTGAAGGACTCAATGGGGCATTGAAGTGCTCAACACCTCCAGCTCACCAAGTACAAGTCTCTATTATATTATTCTTTGTACGCAACCATTTTTTTGAGACTTGAAGGGCAGAAGGGTTAAAGAGCAGGAGCAAAGGCCAAGCCAGATAAGTAAAAGTCCATATTTCATAGAATTACTGTTTTACTTATCACTTTCCTTGAGACTTGACAGGCATACTTGTGATTAGGTTATCACCTTCAAATAGATTTATGGGCTCTAGGGAATTTCTATTCAACTTACCCTTGGGATGTCTTGATATTCTGTCTCTACGTTGGCATTTACGGTTCTTAAAGGTCTCACAAAATAATGAAGAAACCCACAAGCAGCAAGTATCTTTGGATTCACCATGTATTCTGGTATCAAATATTTCACATTATTTTCTGTACGCCTGTTTGCATCGCACATTGCTTTTGAATGCACACTGCTGGTGTTCCAGGATAGCTTTAAGGTAGTGAATGAAAACCGGCATTTCCACTCTAACTAACTTTGGTATGTGGCTTTTGTCATCAGTGATCTCTTCTGATGCAATATTAATTAACTTCAAGGGATTTTTCATGTGAATTGGGCAGGAGAGCACTGAAGCAAACACGGTAATGGATCTAAACTTCTCATACGCAGGATCAGGTGTGCACACCCTGCTGCAGTACAGCCAGCAAGAATTTAAACAGGGAATTTTGCAAAAGCTTGTGCAATTTGTTGGAACCAAATGCAGCTGAATCACTGCCTTGAAACTTGACATCACAAATCCATGGACTTACTCAGCAGCTGATTTCTCAAAATATTTTCAGTCTGTTTGACAGAACTGCATCTTCATGGTAAGTGCTTTGAAAAGGTGGTCCTGCCAAGTTTCCCACAAAAGGTGTTCCCATCTCTACTGAGAAAGAGAGCATCGGGTACCATTTTTACACAAAATGCTAGAAGCAGCAGACAGAAGTGACAGCGAGATCCACAGACAGGTGCCTGTTCAGCAGCAAGACTCTGCTCTAGCTAATTCGTGGACTTCTATATTTCATTATCCTGGATTTCAATGCCATTTTTTTGGTAAAATCAGCTGGTAAAATCTCCTGGTGCCTGGAGAACCACCCTCAGTCTCATTTCTGATGTAAAGTTTTCACTGCTCTCTGGGTCACCCACCCCTCTCAATTTAAACCCAATTCCCATTTTTCAGTTTTACTGGGCCAATGTACAATGCCTGTGTACAAAAATGAAAGGGATGTTTTTCGCACTTTGTTGCTAAGACCATCAAATATTCATGTGGCTCGTACAGACACCTCAACATCATGGCAAGCATTCAGAACATCTCCCCACAGGAAGAAGCTTACTCAACTCATTGTTTCTGCAGCTTCAGAAAGAAGATCCCTACTTGTTCAGTGCAGGGAGAAGAGGGGAGAGCTGTCACTGCTCCTTTCACCCTTTTGAGACAAAAACATTGACCGTCAGCTACTTTCTGACAATTGGCTGTTATTAAACTCCAACTTGCGAGGGCCAGCTGTGCCTAATTTGAGTCACTGGTGCAAAAATAACCAGTCAGCAGGAATTGAGGCAATTATGGGTAATTCTGCTGTAGAGCAGTCCTGCATCAGAATCCCAGGATTAACTTCAGGCTGGCACTCCAAGGTGATTGAATGAAGAACACAAGGCTTCAGTAAAATCATTGGTAGCCGAAATCAGTTTTTATATAAGCCGATTTTGGAAGCCCGTAACCTGTATTTTAATTTACTTACAGGAAGATTGTCAACGTTCTTTACTGCTTGAAGATGCATAGAAGTACATAATCATATTTTCAAGGGGTTATTTCTTTTATGTTTAAATATCCAGCCCTTTTGCCCAAATGTTAGCATATAATAACTTTATAACCAAATCAATCTCTAAATGTGTTTAGCAATTTCTATACTTTGCCTTCTATCTGCTCTGTTACACTTCAAAATAATACATTCAATTTTCTTTTTCTTAAAAAAAGAAATCCCCAAAGCAAAACAAAAATCCCCTTCATTTTAAGAAAATACCATGTTCTTCCTAGCTGAAAAACATACAAGGGTATTTTTGCAGGTACTGCTATGAAATGCATAGAATAAACAAATTCAGAGAGTAAGAAGTATTCTTCTAAGCAGTCAGCGTTGAGTTGTGTTTCTATGTAAAAAAAAGAAGTAGAAATAAAATTTTAAGTAACCATGTCATTTTGACAAACAACTCCAGAAAAACTGTTACAACTTCATACTGCATGATGCAGTTCATTTTAAGTTTATAGTATGGAAACAGCAGAGAGGTTTGCTATATCACTTAAACAGCGTCATTTGAAAAATAATGCACGAAGAAAATTATGAAAAGAACCCAGCATGGAGTTTATACTTCACAGAGTGCTGTCATTAACAACAATATTAGGCAGAGCACAATAAAATATCTGTAACTTTGTTTTTAAAGATGGCACTTTACCTTCTGCCCTTCTGACTCTGTGGTGTCACAGTAACAGAGAAAAAACTCATAGAGAAAATTAATGGTATCTTTATTTTGAGTGAGGATTACTACAAATTCTAGTTTTTTAGCTTCTTAGGATATATGTGACACACAAAAATATCAGGTATACTGACACTCTTTCCTGAAGTCAGCTTCTATTGAAACAAAGCATGGGCTCCCTACCTCTAACAAGGTATAATTTAGGACATCAAGCCTCTATTCAAGCTAATAAGCAGATCCATGTCCTTTCAATTATTTATTCCTCTGGCAGACAATTCCATTAACCCCCTCCTGTGCAATAATTTGTTCTGCCACATGTTAGAAAAATTATTTTCCAGCTGCTCAGCAATGCTGCTACAGTAAATGGGAAGTTTTTCCTGGCAGACAGCTGATACTCAACAGAGAGGTGAACAGTGACATCTGATACATGGAGGGGGGTGTAGGAGTAAATAGCATAAGACAAATGTTAAGTTCTTCCAGTTCATGGACTGATAGCAAGAAGATATGCGAAAATTCTGATGAATTATTCACTCACCTCAAGAAAAACCTGAGAGCTGTTCCTGCTGTGTAGGTGGGACCCAAGCACCGAGCGAACACCAACACCTGTTACACAGAAGTTAACTTAGCAGTATAAACATGAAGAAACAGCACAGACGTGTTTGGGTTCACCCACCAACCATGTTTGTGGGCTCACAACGATGAGATGTGTAAAATAGTGATGAATTCTTCACTTGCCTTGGGTAAACAAGGAACCATTTCCTTTCCTGCACCCCGGGACTGTTTGGTGAGTGGGTACCGGCCAATGCGTAAGGACAGCAGCCTCTGATCCCATACTTAATTTTACAGGAGGCTGCACAGCTCAGAAAACTCAACACCCGGTGGAGGTTTTACACAGGGTTTTACAGCTACACCAACTGGTATCCCCTCAACAGGTCCAAGTTTTTGCCAGGGTACCCAGTAACACACAATTCTGGACTGAGAGTGGTGACAGTGGAAGCATCTCCAGCATGCTGTAAATGAACAGCTATGAAGGCGAGACAGCTCAGGATTTGTACAGGCGTCCTGTTCCTGAGTTAGAACCGGTCAAGGTTGCTGGAAGGTCACGTACTTACTTATGCATGACCAAGAAACAGAGAATTAAGAAGCAGCCACAAAATCAGATGAACTAAACCCCTACACCACCCAGAAAGTCCTGTCTGATGGCTCACACACCACGTTACTAAACAAAAGAGGTATCAGCAACCATTAAATCAAGGCCAATTGGCTGAATTCCTCTTTTATTCCCTCTCTCTCTCTCTTCATTTTCATGGGGGACTCATTTGTCTGTATTATTTTTTTCACATTCATTTCCCATATACTCCATCAAAACAGACATAGCTGTGTTTTTGGTTTGAATACTATACACACCCACACGTACATGCATATGTAAATATATATATGTGTTAATTCTGTTCCATGGTTAGAAGATAGGAGGGCATTTCTCATGAGCAGTTTGAGCAGAAAAGAAATTATATAGTTCTAAAAACATACAGAGAAACAGAAATCCAGGCACCTGGAAAAGCTGGCTTAATGTAGAGAAGGCACAGCATGCTTTACAAATGCTAATGCATGTGACAGAAAACTATCAACCTCAGTTCTCAATAGAAAACTTAAAATTCCAAGCTTAGATGGTTTACCAAAAATTACACAATAAGTCACTGCTAAATTCTGAAAGTAATCCCAAACCTAATCCCCAGACCACAGCAAGTCCCCAGGGAATTACTTATGGATGTATTTTTCACTGAAATTGTGCTTTCCCTTGTTTCCCTTGCATTTAATACAACCCATGGCTCAACACCCTTTAAATTTATGATATTATATTTCATAAGCAGAGGGCAGATATGAGAACCTTCTGAAGGTGCTCTCTCAGTCTTTGCAGGTCAGTCAGTCCCACACATATCCCACCCTGAGAAATATGATGCTTTTGGGCCCCCCGGACCCTCAGAGAGCTGGGGGGCGGCGCCCAGGCTGCCAACCCCGCACCCGACCTGAGACTGCCTCTGCACTCCTTAAAACAGCCTCTGTAAAAACAAAATCCAGCTTTGAATCAAAAAATGCGTGTTTGGGAAATTTTCATGAGTCACTGCAATGTGCGAATAAAATTGGGAAAGAAGCATTATAACCATAATTGTGGAGTCACCGTGACCTACTTCCCCATGGGTTGTTCCTCGTGCTGAAATGGTTCTTAATTAACTTGAGAAACTGTGTACCAAGGAGTGGTTTTAAGCTTTTTACATCACCTGTTTATTTGCTTATATTCACTGTAGGTAGAGCCATTATTTTCTAGACCATTTTAAAGGAAATTTAGGCTGCCATAAGGAAATTTTACACATCCCAGGCTGATTGTACCTACACAATAACAAAGCTGAAGAGGGCTCAATACAACCAAATTACCAAATTCAGCCGAAAAATTCATTTATTCTAGAATTGAGGATGCTGCTGCCAGTCAATGGGGAAAAACACAAGAAAGTACTCTGACAGGACGAGAAGACATGAAATATCACTTTTGTGCTTATCACACAGACCCAGAGGGACAGCTGGGAAGGGCTGGGGCAGGACACTGGGATGGGAGGCCTGTTTATGGGTATAGAGGGACTGAACTAAAAATGAATCTAGCAAAAAACCTTCTGGCTATGTGAAGAAAATGAACAAGGAAATCAACAAAGGTGGGGAGAAATGGCTTCTATGAAGAACTCCATGAGAATGGGACACCCAACCGAACATTTTTTCAGGAGATAACTGAAATGTACCAGTAACTGTTCCCTCCTACCGTGGTTGGTGTGCTCTTCAGCAAGGTGTTCTGCTGGGCTGAGCAGCAAAGTCTGAGCACTGCACTGGAAACCTCCAAAACTGATGCTGGAAATGGAACAATATGATGAAAAACCAATGGAGAAACCTCACCAATCAAAAACCCAGACATATGAAAGTGCCAGGACTCAAAAAAAAACCCCCAAAAAACCAAAACCAAAACAAAACCAAAACAAAACCAAAAAAAAAAAAAAAAAAACCACACACACAAACAAACAAACAAAACCCAGATTCTAAACCATGAGAATAAACCTTGCCTGAAAAGAGTGGTTTGTCTGTCTCATATGGAGTGACTCTGATTAGTGGATGA
Organism: Struthidea cinerea; assembly: GCA_013397865.1. NCBI lineage: Eukaryota > Metazoa > Chordata > Aves > Passeriformes > Corcoracidae > Struthidea > Struthidea cinerea. Next base: position 3,306,694 of record VZTI01002729.1, read on the forward strand.
TACACAAACCTATTGTCCACTTGTTTGTTGTTTCAGATCCTGTAGAAGCTGGAATGTAAATGTATCACTCAAAAGAGAAAAGAGGATTGTCTGATAGTCGGAACAGCTAAATGCTGTTCTAAAATACAAATTAGAATTGCCTTTGTTGCACAAATCACAGGTAGTGCTACGCAATCCCTTTAATTTGGATTGTCTATAGCTGGTCATTTTCCTCCTGGAGAGTGTGGTGTCTTCATTAATTCCCAAGCACCTGGCTTTGAAAATTGGCCGTGTTTATAGATACGGTATTACAGCTAAGCAAGTCAATTAAGCTATGGTATAAGAATACAAAGTTCCACATAATTCTGGATGTGCTGAAAATACCAGCATTTGCTTCCTTGGTTTGGGCACCCTGTATTGAGAGAGTATTTGTATCTTCTTTTTGTGCCCCTATTCCCTAGTTATAATTCCCTAGTTACAGGGAGATTTTCCTCTTATTGTTTTGACAGTAGACATCTCAAATTCCATACAAAAGCCAGATAGAAACTAATTCCATCTTAATAGTGTGACTTTACTCACATATCATAACTTGGGACAAGAAGAGGGACAAAAATGTGCATTATGTGAACACTGAGCATCTTGTTTTAAAGGAGGCAGAGTCCACAATGTTTGTCTTAAAGATATTCAAATTCATATTAGTGGCAGGCTGATTAAGAATGAACAGACAGCACTAATTCAATAAATCCTCCACTCTTTGTTGAATTGGAGTTGGTGTTTTTGTTGTATTTTGTTTGCAATTCCACCTGTATGTCTCAACACTAAGCAATGCTTAGAATAGTAGAAAAAGTAGCAAAATGATAAATCAAGCAAAAAAAAAAATATAAACCCCATAAGAAGTGCTTATGAAGCTTCAATTCATGCTAAGAATACAAAAGGAAAGTTGTAAATATCTCTTTTTCTTGTCTTTTAAAAGAAGTGAGTTAGAACAAGCCCACAGAAAGATGATTGATGGAGTATGGTGGTATTATGAGCAATATTCTGGAAATGTCTCAACAGAGAGCTTATAAATCTGAGTTCACACATCCCTGCCACTCTCAGATCGCAGTTTCAGAGTGATGTCTTCTAGCTGACCTTGCTCTGCCACGCTTTCCTTATGGACCAAGTGTCTGAACATGTGCTGGGGGCTCAGAAAATCCACAGGGAGGGGCAAGCAAGGGACCTGGCTAAAGGTCACCTCAAACCATCAAATGAACTGGAATTCTGTCAGTAGCCAAGAAAATAAATATGCTGTCAAACTCAGTAACACATTAATAAAAAGAGAAGGGAAGAACTCTTGTTATTAATGCTAGAGAGGAAGGCAGGTTGGTCTTTTTGTCTCCCCTTAGATGTAAATGCTGTAGATACACTTTGGGTCACCTGTAGGGCTCAGCAGGTTAGAAAAAACCTCAGAGATGCTGGCTCACTATTTATCTACCTTGACGAGGGGCAAAAGCCTTTTGGGAAAGGAGAGTGGTCATCAAAAACTTAAAAACATTTTCATTTTCTATTGCACCTGATCACAGTGTCTACAACAGCAAGAATAATTTCTATTAGCCATTAGCTGAAGTTCAGATGGATACAGAATGTGTCTGGCATCAGCTTTAGAACAGAAAGATTTCAACAGCATACAAGGGACACTTGAGGTTTGGTCACATATCAAATGTAATGAAAACAATTCCTAACTGGGAAGCTAAAAGTGTGTAAAAATGTTTATACAGCATTCATTATCTCCCTTATAATACTTGTGACACAGAATAGCAAAGAAGAAAATCTTTTTGTACAACTGCATAAACAGAAACATCCTACATAAGTGATTGTGCCTGTTGATGAATTCCTTAAAAAGGGACAAAATGGAGACTACTATTTCGGAAACTTTGTTTTGATATGAAATTTTAGTTCTCTGGGAGTTGCTGTATTAACTCTTTGCTCCATATGACGTAATTTTTTTTAAAGAAGACTCATAAAAGATTTCTTTTCAAGACAGTGATATTCTGAGCTCTGCTGCCTAACATTTGAATACTCTGTGAAGTCCATTTGCTATTCATTTTAAATGGAGATTTAGTGTAGTAATAGATTTGATCTGAACATGGTTCTAATTACCTGCATAGTTTGTCATAGTAAATTGGGTTACCTTTCATCACATTACTTGGGTGGCACAAAACAAATGAATATAAACTGGCATAACATGTAGTGTACTTGAAACACTTTACTAACTCTTACATTTGACTGAAAATGAATGAGGAAGTGGAACAAATCTTCCCCTAGGACAGCAATTTACCTCTAATTATGGCTTCAACTGTTAAGGCCTCACTTCTTTTGAGAAAGGAGATTCTAACGAAAAAAATAGTGGAACTTTTCAAAAGACTGGAATCAAATCCCATTTTCTGAGATCTAATTAAAAAAGCTGAAATTGGAAGAAAAATTATGCTTTTAAAACAGTGATTCAAACGTCAGAAGGATGTGGGTTAATTGGGACTGGATAAGGTCTCGCAGGGTAATTCATTTCCACACAGCCAACTTGTGCCTTCTGACTTGGGAGCAGGATCTGTTCAGCAGGACTTGCAAATCCCACGCATGTAACAATACAAATGGAAAGTCCTGAAGTGTTTAAGAGACTGATTGTGGGAACATGATCCATGCTGCTCCAGCAAGAGCAACAAAAATCTCATATGCCACTGGGAAATGTGCTATCTGAAATATTAAAATTTGCCTGAAATGTAATCTTGATGTTCACCAAAACAAATTTATCAAGAAATTACAGACTAAATAGTCTGAAAAGTAGCTTGCACATATGGAACTGGATACATTGTAGGAAAATATCAATTTGAAATACTTTTGAAAATCTGAGTTCATTAGTTAAAAAGGACATTTATTGTTCTGAGTGGTTGAATATCAGTGTAAGAAAAGCTTTTCAAAGGGGTCCCAGATCTAGGCCATATGAGTTAAGAAGTTCAAAACTTTATGTTCAGTTCCCTAGTAGGCAAATATCTGTTTATTGGAATATTTCATTTGCTTCTATTCTGATAATCAAAGTGACAGCCACGGATGACTTTTAAAACCAGAGTCTGAGTGGTAAAATGTTATCATAACTCTTGATAGATCTTTTAGTAGGGATCCTCAAGGATGACTTTAGAAGAAAAATTACTCCTTTGGCTTTATAACAACATTGGACTACCTGAAAACCTGTTTCCACACACAACTTATAGTTGAATTTTCTTTCCTAAGTACTATCAACTGCCACATTCACCTGCCCACAGAGAGCTACACTGGTGCTCAAAAACTGCGCTCCTTACAATGTAAACTAAAAATGTTTCATTGGACAAATCCTACCTGCACGTATTTGCTCTACATTCACAGTCTTTGCTGATCCTGGAAACTATGGATTTATTGAAGCACAGCCATCTTTACCCAATATTTCATCAAATACAGTGCTGACACAAATTGCATCGAGCATATAGGCCCTACAGCATTGGAGCAACAGGGATTTCTTTAATAGGGGCCATAATTAATTTTGTCATTAAATTCACAGTTGATAAGGCTAAATCTCTGGGAGTGAGGTTTAGCTTTATCTGAGGCTCAGGGTAAATCTGAGATTGTACACAAAAAGACATTTTTGTTCAGAAATTTTTGTTTGAATAACTCAATAGTCTCTTGGTTCTGTGCCTAATAAATAACAAAGACAACCATTAACAAAACTCATTACATTACCCTCAAAAAAAATCTGTAAAACCTATAGAGGAGAACGACATCCTCCCTTTTAGAGGAATTAATAATTGCCTTCCATTTCTAACAGGGAGAAAAACACTGAATCCCATAAGTTTTGTCATTTGGCAGACACATTTCATGTTTGTTATCTCCGCTCTCCTTTTCTGTAACGCAACTCTCGTTAGTTCAACTAACGATTCCAATGCCTTAAGTGACTGGCCCTGGAAACGAAGGCAATTCTGCTCAATTGCATTCCAATAGCTGAATGTCTGGCCAAATGCACAAACCACCCATCACTGTGACATGTGAGGGCACTGAAGTCCACTCCCATTCCGTGCATTCACTGCTGCATCAGCCTCCAATGCGAACAAACCTCTCTGTTTACATTTTACAGGACTTCGGTCCGTGTCACACTGCATACATCAACCCTTTCCTGAGACAAAAAGGCTGTGTTCCTGCTAAATATTTTATAATTTTCAAATAGCCAACTATCAAGTGAGTTTGGAGTTATTGCGCACATACTGATAGAAAGAAACCTCCTTGAGAAGAACGTAGCAATTATTTCAATTTTTTCCTATACCTTGTTATGTTTTATGTGCCATTAAATTGCATCTCGTTCACTTCCAGAATAAAACAAATATCAGAGGTGTATTTCAACCTCAACAGAAATTTAAAGGGATGATGGCTCTTTGTATGATCCCAAGACAGAAAAAGTGATATTAATGAGATGTGAAACATCATGAATTAGATGTAGTAAAATATTTAAACTTACCTGTAGTTGTTCTGTAACTCTGACACGCAGTCCACAGTAAGAGTATCCAAGAAAACTGATTGGTTTCTTCTTCTTTTTCATTTAATGTACTTAATAAACGCTGTGGGTTTTTCAGTAGACGCATTATACATGTCTCACAATTTAGGGATTTTAGTGGATTAAATTTATGTCACCGCCTCCAAAATTTCATTGAGCCAATATTTGGTAAATGAATATCACAGAATAGAAGAGCATGACACAAATTCATCAATGTTTCTGAACTGATGAGGTCTCCTGGAGAAAAGGAGGCTCAGGGGTGACCTTGTCTTTCTCTACAACTCCCCGAAAGGAGGCTGTAGCCGGGTGGGGTTGGACTCTTCTCTCAGACAACAAGCTACAGAATGAGAGGACACGGCCTCAGGCTGCACCAAGGGAGGCTCAGGTTGGACATCGGGAGGAATTTCTCCATGGAAAGGGTGCTCAGGCCTTGGCAGGGGCTGACCAGGGAGGCTTGGAGTCCCCATCCCTGGAGGTGCCCAAGGAAGGACTGGACGTGGCACTCAGTGCTCTGGGCTGGGGACGAGGTGGGCATTGGGCACAGGTTGGACTCAATGATATCATTTAGGTTTTCCAACCTAAATGATTGAGTGATTCTGTAATTTTACCTAATCATACCCACACTGGGAGTAAGGTTTTAGAGTGTTTAGATAACAATTTCACAGCAATAGTCAGGGATGAAATCTAATTAATTGTAAAATAAAGCTTGTAACATTTGCAAATAGGATTATATAATTTAATTCCTAATGATAGAGGGGCCTGGGCTCCCAAGCAAGATACCTGCTATTTCTAGCCCTAACATTTAGTGTGATTAATTCTGCAGAATTAATCTGCAGAATAGACTCTATATAATTTGCAAAGTATGATTAGCCAAGATAATTTTTACTGAAATCATATTCTATACTTTTGCTCATGAATGGTCCATGTTCTCACTTTAATTTGGATGGGAACAATGGTAACACTTTTCACACCACCTATTTTTAATCTTCTCTCCCTTCCCGCAATGAATATGATTTTTATATTTCTTCTCTGACTACATAGTGAACTCATTTATAACCTGTTTCAGCTTCCTATCTGATTAGTTCTTTTGCCTATAGATTTAGTTTTGCTGAACCATAATGGTACCGCACAGACAGCAGAATAAAATATAAATTCATACATAATCATGCAAGCAGAGATAGAATTCCTGCAACTTCTATTCATTTCAAAGAAGCTGCCATTGTTTAATGCCTTTAGAAGCTGCACCACTGTTTACATTCAGCAGAATACCTTATCCTGGTAGAGAGCACTGAATAATTATCAGCAGATGAATGCACACTGTAAAATAAATATCAGAACTGGCACAAAAAAAAAATACCTTTTTTGCAACCCACTCTTTCCCCAGAATAATTATGTGATCTTCAGACGGGGGAAGGCTGAAAAGACCATTGAATGAAAATCTTTCCGTATCTTTAGGTTGAACAAGAGTACTACTGAAGGAACATGTACAAAGCTGGTGAGGAAACTCTAAGAACAGCAATTGAATTTCCATCAAGATTCCAAAAGATTTTAGTACTATCAGCAGACTCAGATAAAACTCTGTACATAAGCACTTCTCTGTCTTGCAAGAGTATATAATAGAAAAAGAGCAGCAGATTTCGTTATAATTGTCAGTTCTATTCAGATAAGCATGCAGTGGTACTGTTCCCTCACACGAGGCATGTTCTGCAGTCTATAAGGCCATTTGGAAATGTGAGCAAGCTGGCAGTTTATTACCAGCTGCACTTCACAGAGCAGGGATGGGGCAAGCAATTTCCATCCAGAATTAGAACGAAGGGATGGCAGCCTCCCACTGCCAATAACCACATGGTCCAGGAGGCTGGATCCAAAATTCAGGTTAGAGGAGTTATATAGCTGCTGACTTCAGCAATGGACTTAGAACCTCTACATTTCCCAGTAACTTCATTTTTTAAAGTACTGGGTACAGCAATGTCCTGCAGCACCTCTCTACAGGAATAGCTACTTGTCAACAATATAGTATTAATATTGGTAGGTCTTAATTAATATAAATTAATATTACCATTAAGTTTATGATAAACAGCTAGGACAGCAGACATCATGGATGAAACTAACCTGAGTTACCAGGCTCACTGAGATTGAGTCTGAACCTCTGGACCTTTACAGAAGTCTGTACGCAAAATTTATCCGGTTCATTGTAAATTTGGGGCCAATATAAACCCTGAAACACTTATCTTATACTAAATGGAGATCTATTCTTCTCAAACTTTTACCTTTAGCCACTGGCAAAATTAGAAACTGCTGTGTGAAAGTTCAACAGCCTGGATGGAAGAGCTCTTCAGATGGATCAGAGGAATGTTGGAGTAGCAGTTTCTCTGAGCAGCGAGAAGCACCTGGAAGCCGCTCACAGTTCTGCCATTCCCATGTCGCCTGTCAAGGATAAGATGGCACTAAAAGTGGGTCACAAGTGTACCACTTTGTGAGAATCGAGCCCTAAACAATTAAAGTAGAGCTGCTGGAATAACTAGTGTGTGAAGAAGAAATGAGAAAGGTTAAATATTTGACGGAGTGGTGTCAAAGCATCCCATTAGTATTTTGCCCCTGCTTCATGGCTTTTCTGAGAAAACTTGTAAGATCAGCAGCAGCACTTCAGTAGCACTGTCTACTGAACTGTCTATGTTATGAATACATAAAAGCAGTCTGGTGAAACTTGTGACCAGAAAATCTGTGTGAAACTGAGAGCAGGAGATAAGTGAAAGAGAAATTTTAAACATTTACCGTTTGATCACTCAAGAATGAGTTATTTCTTCGCTTTGCCTGATTCAAGGTAATAACCCAAACTTCAAGCTCCCTCAACTTCTTGCTGTTGCCCACCCATACTCCAGTGTAGTTATTAAAAGTCTTACCAAAAACTGCCAACTTTTACGATCTGAGCTCTGTTGCTGAAGTGTGAATCACTCAGCTGTGGGGTTTTCACTTCATGTCTGCAGATCCATGGAGGGAAGCAATGGTTCTACTGTCAACGGTGACTCCACAGGGGGCACTGAGGGTGAGTGTTGGGGTGCACTGGGTGCTGGAAGAGAGACAGGCCCTGAGGATCAGAGAGAGGGGCTCTGTCCTGGGCCCGGAGGTGACCCTGGGAGTGCATCCAGGTCACCGGGGATGGAGTGAGAGAGGATTGTGTGTTTATGGACAGCCTGGGCCTGTGAGAAGTGTTAATTGTAGTTTGTGGCCTTATAGGGCATTGTTTGCCTGTTACCATCATAGGTGAAATCTGTGCAATACCCCAGGTGATTGGGGGACACTGTGGGGAACATCTTTCCTGTTTATAGGATGTGATATCCTGCTGGGTGCTGGGATTTGGGGAATTTTGACTGCGCAGTAAACGGCTTTGCATTCTTCCACCTGATAAGCAAGGTCCTTGCCCATGCGTCAGTGCTGCAGGTGACCTCTGGCAGCCCTTGGTCCTGGGCCAGAAGGAGGGGGCTCTGTTTCCCAGACAGGCTTTTGGAACCTGGCCAAGACTAACACTGCATTCCATTTTGTGCCCCACTTTGGATGAGATGCTGGAGATTTGGTTTCATTGCTGCAGATCTCACTAAATATTTTGAAAACAGATGGGGATAACCAACGATTTCTGGCCAGAATCTCCTCCATCACACGAGATGACTGCAATATACCTTCTGTCAACAGAAATGGATGTCATGCTGACATCTATTTCACCAGCCACTGCTGGTCAGATCAAAACTGTCACTCATGGCAGCCTCCTATCACTGCTGCCCCACCTTTACCAACTGATTCCCTCAAGAGATACTGCATGATTTCAGAAAAATTTCATTATAGACTATGGAGCGAGTCCTTATTCTGTTCTTTGAGCTGCCTGCCATCTCATTTTCAGCTGAGGCAATGGCTCAGCACATTAGTTCCTTAACTTCAGGTAACTGAGTAAGCAGCTTAATTTGTTTCCAGTGAAACTTTCACAGAGCTTGGCGCTGGCATTTTTTAAATAAGTAAGACTTAAGACTTTTCAAATAGTACAGAAATAGCTATGAAAAACCAAAATCAATGATCATGTGATCCTGTTTTGCTGAGTAGTAAACTTACTTTGAAGTTTCTTTTATGCTCCACAACAGGGAATTTCAGCCTGACCTAAGCTAGAAATATCTTCCCATAACCCAATAATTTGGTTTCTTTTCTATTAATTAATTATAGAACCATATTCTTATTTTACCTTGCTCTACTGAAAAGAAAGGCACAAGAAAATTTCCTGTACATGGCTTTCATGTCACTTTGATACCTCTATTTCTACATAAAAATCTCAAGAAAAGGTCAAATAAAACATCCATTAAAAAGAGCACCGTAGTCATTTTCCTGAAGGCATACAAAATCTAGTGACTTTTTTAGCTCTTTCTGATTAGTTTTTCACAGGAGGAGAAAGATATCACAAAATGGGAAGCATGAAAGGAAAGAAGAAAATCCACATCGCAGACAAAAATCTACATGATTTTGCTGGAATAATGGATCTTAACCACCAAATAGCTTTAGAGAAGTAGCTAGAGTTCAAGAACCAGCCTTCTTTTCCCCACACACTGCAATGAAACTGTATTTTCACAGCTGGAAAGTGTGGAATTTGTTCTCTGCTTCTTTCCACATGCTTCTGTGCTTTCCCTCTAGAGATAAGCCCAGAGCTGAGGTTCAGTACAAAACAATGCATGCAACACTGTGAAAAAGAATCAACTCTTTGCTAGCTTCAATAGACCGAGCATTTTCCTGACCAATACAAGTGATATTTGTGTGGGTTGTTATTTTCAATACCTCAGGGCACGATTGTGCAGTTAATTGGATTCAAGGGAGTGCCACGCAGTATAGGTGGTATCTGTCAATAATAATTGTTGCTAAAAGTAGGGGCATGTTTTAGAAGTAAAATTACAGACTAGATATTCCAGGAATGTTTATTTTTCTACTGAGAATACAAAAATATTTATGCACTTTCGTACCTCTACAGCAGATGTCATATCATTTCTGATTAAAATTGCTTGCCAATAATAAATTTCTGTCAGGCACAAATTAAAATCAGCTTCTATAGATAACTCCACGAGCTAAACATTTCCTCTGCATTTGCCAACATGTCTTCCATATTTTCTGATAGAAGAGGTAGACACATACAAACAGGACATCAAGAACTGCAAGCTGGGGATCACAAGTGTTCTGAGTATCTTCTGAGAGCTTGTTCATTCAGAGACCCCACTACCTGTGGATAATTTATGTGTGTTCATTCCAACTATTGCTGATGTAAAATATTAAGACAGCTCACTAACCTCAATAAAGAGACTCACGGGCTTGAAAGGAAGGATAAAGCAAAAAGAACAAGCTTGCTGAGCACACCAGATGAAAAATTTATAATTTTAATATCTTTGTATTTCCATATTCCATTCTATGTTCATCAGAATCTGAAGCATGGGATAGCAGTGACTTTATTTCTTTTCTGCCTCCAGGTATTCACCAAGGCATCAGGCTGATGGCTGGCTCATACAACACCAGCTCTCTTATTACTCCAGATAATTTATTTATAATGAGGTTCATGTGTTTTCCCAGTTAGATGTTGATGCAATTTGACTGCACTTTCAGTTTCTAAAGATGTATAATTGCTAAATGGATACAAATATTGATAAAACATTCCTTACACAAGAGCAAGAGTGTCATACAGGGAGGGTTTTCAAAGGTAAATCCAGGGAAATATATTGCACATCATCTCTTTTTCAGCCCAGTGAGAAAAATCCTCAATATTAAAGGTCTAACTGCAGAGCAGCTTTAATATTTTCACTTCCACATTAATTAGCCCATTCACAATTACCTGGAAGCACTTCACTACAAGTCAGAGTGCTGTTTGCTGGGCTTGGCTCCTGGAGAATGGACTCTGAGGCTGTGTTTGGAACACGAGGCGATGGAAATGCACAGACACGCTCACTCCATACATTAAACCACGACATCAAATGGCTCTCTGGCATTATAGAGAATGCCAAAATATACACAGGGTCATGCCAGAGTCACTGAGACTTGTGGTGGGAGAAATGAGGGCGTTAACTGGATGTTGTGTCTTCCTTCAGGTCAACTTTGCCCATCATCCTCATCAAGTACAGACCAACTCCTTGTGTGATTCCAGGCAGAAGCCAGGCCCTGCAATAGATGTAAAAAAGCACTGAAAACAGCTCAGGTTGCCTACAGCATGATTATGCCAAAAAAAAAATATTAATAAGCAAACTTCACCTTCTAAACTCTTTAGAGAATTGAGTACAGATCTTTCACAGGTTGCTGGAAGTGAACGGCACTAAGAGACCTTCTGACAAGTGTTTCATAGGTGTGAGTCAAGTTACTCAGAGCAGTTTAATGAATGCAAAAATAAAGGAAAACGAACGAAAACTGTACACATCTGAAGGTACACTTACAGCTGGTCTAGTCTTCCTCAGGGGAAAATGAGATTCAAATGTTTTGATTCTGTAAAATTTATCAAAATATGTCAAAAAAGAATGCTATTACTTCAAAAGTTAGGTGTTAAAGCTTTCTTTTAGGTTTAGTAGCCACTGAGATGGTAGATCTCTTCACCTCTACTCAAACCAAACCCTGTGCAGTACAGCACTTTTTCAGATCAGAAGTAAAGTGGCACAATTGGAGCTTTGGTTTGTGCCCAAATGACTTGGCAGGACTAAATTCAGTGATAATGAAACTTCACAGATTTACAGACATCCTGAAAACAGCAGAAGCAAGTTTAGCATTGTACTCCAGGACATAATTACAGCACTCACATATTTTCATTAAAAAAAAAATTTAAAAAAAAATTTTGAAGAGGAAGGGACAGAAATTGCTCACAGAACTGAACAGCCCTATCAAAGGACAGCTACAAAGAAGAAACCTTTCCAGCCCTCCAAAAATGATATAGCCATTTGAACTGGTGATTTCAGTAATTAAATTTCCAAATACTTTTGTTCCAACACATCTAAAACATTCATGCTGGTGTGCTAGAAACAGTGACTGCACTGAGAGCATTACCAGGTACTTCTGCAGTAATTAGCAGTGTGCTCTGACTGTGCTTAAGCACAGGTCATGATGTCCTTACCAGAGATTACTCCTAAAAGATGCAGATGTTCAGCCCTTTATGCAGAAAGTAATTTAGGATCAAAACCCAGCAGTGAAGGAGTCTGGAGTGAGTGTGTCAAGAGGAGGAACAAAGTACCCCCAACACAGCACGTCACACTGTGATAAAAACAGTTTTACCTTCTTAAAAGTTGTTAATCCTAAAATCTGAGTTTAGCCATATGAGAAAATCTACAGCTACAGCAACCAACCAACCAAAAGAATATTTTCTGTTCGAATGTCAGGCACAGCCCATGACAGTTTCAGAGGCTCCTTCTAAAGAAAGCTGTAAAATCCATCTGCTCTGATGAGCAAAAATAAATAAATAAATAACTCCCTAACCTTTTTCACATTCCAGGCATGTCCGTTAACTTTCTCTATTAATGCTCTTTGGATAGAAATAGCATAGAGAATGCACAAGAGCTAATATTGGAAAAGCTAAACAAAAGCTGTAATCAGATTTTAAAACAGACAATATAAAGCATTGTAATTAACTGGGTTGGAATAAAGTGGTCTTTATTAGTGCAAATGAGCTCATCTGCTATAGGAATGAATATTTCACAATCTAATCCAGAATGTATTGACACCAGCCACACATTTACATTTCTCCCATGGACAGATTGTTATTGACCTTGTGATGTGACATATCTACTGTCACTAAGCTACAAAATGGGAATCTCATCCTGCCTCTCCTCTTTTATATACAGAAAGCAACTAATTTGTCAGCATGCCAACTTTAACTAGCTGAGATGAAGGTAAGCTAATTTAATAGGAACTGTTCAATAGCTTCGACCCACCTGACACTGTCAGTTAAGCCAGCTCCACATTGCAGAGTCTTTCATTATTTCCAGCTCTTTCTTCAGACCACTTGAACAGCAAGTCAAATAATGTGCTCAGGAGTCAATAGGCCTGACTTTTTCTCAAGGACATTCTTTTGATGCCAGGAACCGTCAAGTGGGAAAACACGTAGCGTGAAGGTGAGAGGACACTAATTAAATATACATAGCTCTGGCCAAGGAAGAATGAGGCACAGCTTGCTATCTGAAAACTCAGTTGCCTGCTTGGCTGAGGTCACAGCTGTTGACTTGTACCAGTTCTTAAGTTGCAGGCTCAGTATGAGATGCTTTAACACTCTTAAATACTAGACAAAGGCTATCTGCGAGGATGCTGTGTGCAGTTCTGTGTGCTTTTGTAGTTTAAAGACAGACAAAAGAGATTCCTTGTTTAAGTTCAACTGAAATGAATGTGTATCTTTTATCTATCAAACTATTCTGGTGTTTTCTGAAGCTGGGAAACGACCTGTGCTTCTTACTACCTGAGTAATATCACTAATCTTGTCCATGCAGGAACTGACTTTCTGAGGGATTATCTCAAAGCATGAATCTGACCACAACACCCCTTCAGACTAAACTGGCTGTAGTGAAAAACAAGTGTTTGCACAAATGCACTTGGATTATTTCACAGAGGGAAGCATGCACATTCCCACCCACATGAAACACTTTCAGGACATGAACTTCCATAAAAACATCAAATAGTCCAATCCTCTCCTCCCTTTCCTCGGTTTTCTTTGTGCTTCTGATTGCTCCCATTTAATATATTACCTAAAAAATCAAAATTTCTGTTGCCAGCTTGCCGAATGCCACCCTGACCTGCAAAGTCTTGCTTTTACCCTGCCGTGCCTCACATGGTTTGTGGGTGTTTGTCCCTTTCAGAGACATCTGGGTAGCCATGGCCCTACCTGCAAAGGTATTTCTGGTTTTGCTCCTCTGTTTGTGCAGGGAGAGGAGATTCTGTAGGGCTGTTCGCATGCTCTGAGTACCATCCCTCCCTTCAGGCTCAAAGGTAATCAAAACACACATTATCTCTAAATGGACAGATGAGGAAGTGCTCAAAACTGGGCTTGTATGAGAGAAAAATTATGCAAATTAAGACATTTAATAGTTGCATAATTTCACACTAACAACTAAGCATTCAAAACTCCAACGTTTACTATTCCTGGAACATAAATATAATGGTGCATCACATTCATTCTTTATTGTTTCCAGCCTCTTGCAATTTTACCAGTCTGCAGCCAAAGAGACTGTTTTCCTGAAAGCTGAATGCTTCCTCCCAGTTTTTCCCTGCTGACCATGCAAATAACATTGCACTTTTAGTTTATGAAGTGACGTTTGCTCACCAGCCATGAAGTTCTTGCTTTCTTCAGAGACTGGGCTTGACCTCCTCCTTCCCTCCACCAGACCCGTCTGGTCTGAAAGCTGTGGGATTAAACACCATCTGATAAATTGCTAATATACCATTTATCTAAGTCTCTCGGAGTATTTGGGAGCAATTGCAGGTCTCAGCTCATAAGCTTTTCGAGTTAACAGCCTTTTTGCCCAGGCTGTAACTGCATTTACACTCCGAGCACATTTATAGGCAGGCTGACAGCAATAGTCCATACTCCTTAGGAGCAGCATGGCAAGGCAAAGTCTCCAGCAAGATTAACACGCATTTCACTGGCTCCTCCCTGTCACTTCTGCTTACCTTTGGTGGTGTTTTTCATGCTTGCTTGGTCAGCAGGCTCTGTAAGTGCATCAGCCCCCTCAGCTGGGCCTCAGCTGTCCCTGGAGGAGCAGGTTCCTCACGGGTGAGGGACACCCAGCAGCTGCCCACGCCAGCTTGCCTGAGCTCAGTCCATGCCCGTGCTGCTGGTCACTTTTACCAACAGAATGCAGCAACTGCACATCTTCCAACGTCTTGGGTGTCACACGCACAGCTCATGAAAAGCTGAGCCTGATGGGTTTGGTGAGGCAGCTCAGAAGACATTTCCCCACGAACCCTCCTCCCTTTTCCTGCTGCTTTGCAATGATGATGTTCTGCTGATTGCAGAGGAAAGCCTTATATTTACAAAAATGTAACTCGTAGCAAATTTTGTCCTTTTGGGCTTAAACCCAGATGAACGTTGGCTGTGGTTGCTGGTTTCAAGTCCTTTAACACATTACACTCCACAGTCTGATGCTGTGCTACAATCACACTTTCATCCAAAACTACAAAAATTATATGCTTTGATCTTTTCAAAACCGTGTGTTATTTCCAGAGAATTTTTGAACTGTGGTAATAGAGAGAGGAAATGCAAACACAGCCATCAAGCAAACTGTAAGAGACAGTAGCTTGTGATAGAGGCAAACTGGATGAAGGCAAAATGTTCAAGAAAAATATTTTTGACTTACCATTCACCCTGAAACAATTGCAATATATTGATGGGAGATAAGAAATGTGAGATACTAAGATTTCTACAAAATAATACATCAGCTCTCTACCCAATGGCTGTTCTGTAATTAGTGCACCTTAGGCACTGACCCACTTTAAAAAAAAAACAAAAAAATCAAGTTATTTTCCTTCCTTCATTTCTTCGGGGCAGGAAGCATGTCAATGTTTATAAACTCTTATGTAAATGCAGAGCACTACACAAATTTGTTAACAATGAAATAATTCTGTTTCTGTGCACAAAATCCAGATATTCAGGGTCACTCTTCTCTAGCCAATGACTCTGTGTAGAAGCAGAACAAAGGGAACCCCAGAGCAGCAGCTTTGTTTTGTCACACAACCTTGCTGCTTCTTGAGCCTTAAGGGTGCTCTCAGAGCTGGCCTTACAAGCTGTTGCTAGCAATCTGCACAAAAAACATTGACTGAAGATGTTTAACTGCACTTTCAGCTTCATTTTGTTATAAAAATCTACTGAGAGTGTATTACAAGGTCATTTGATCGATCTATGGTATTTAGAGATATTAAATATTTCAACATTTTGGTCAAATTACAAAAGTGAGATGCTAAGAATTTAGAAATCACATCCATGCTTACCATACCAATGCTGTTCTGGTTCAGGCCTTGTATTTTGTAACATTTTTTAGATTATAATACTGTCCTTTAAATTAATCAATCAAATTAATGACATCATTTTTCGACAAGAAGTTATAAAAAAAATCATGTTCCATGCATTGATTCAAGAAAAGATATGACAGGTATATAAGATAATGAATTATGTTAATCAAAATTCACCATCTCAACATAAATGATCTGAGAGCTAATGGAAACTGGGAAGTAATTATTAAAACTATTTTTTTTTTTAATATAACACATAATTAACACATGGAAGTCACTGCTTCAGGCACCATTTAATGAAGATGTTTATAGGGTTGGGGGGTTTTAAGCTTTGTGTGGGTAACAGGAAATTTCAGGAGCAGGCATGTTCTGCTCCAAGCTAAAGACCAGGGCAGTCATTTAAAAGGCAAGACTCAAAAGGCTTCAGGTTTATAATCCGCTAAGCCATGAATAAACTACTGTGCCTTTCATCATTAAAAGTCACAAATAGATGCACTTATGAAATTTGTTGTTGTATAAAAACCACTTCTGCATCAGGTAGGGAGCAAAATGACAAATCATGGCTCACTCCAGAAAACACGTTAGCCAAGGCTTTGTGTGTCAAGGCCCAGAAACTCCACTGAGAAACCTCAGCTTTTCAGTCCTGAAGTGCCTTAGAAAGCATTGGGAAGGGCTCAGATGGGTGAGATCAAAGAACCCTCAGTGGAAACCACCTGTCTGTCTCTACACGGACACTTAAGGAAAAACTTGCGTGGAAAATGCTTCCACCATCCGTCCTTTTGACGCTCCAAACGTTCCTGAATTTCTGAGGCCTTTCCCTACCTGGCAAAGCTGAATAAACTCTCTCCAAAAGGAACTTTCAGGCCTCTTCTGGAGCACATGCATACTCGAAGTATTCATAGCAAAATAGGAAGCAGAAGATTGTTTTTTAAGAGAAACATCCTTTTCCAAGCACAGATATCTCCATTTAATGACAATGCAAGTGAAATCTTCACTGTAGGAGTTGTACACCAACTGGAAATTGCAGTCACACAGCACTTGCCACTTCTCCAGGCAGAGCTGCTGGCCTAAATTTTGGCCTCATCTGTAAAATCACGTTTCCCCCAGACCTCTTTATTTATTTTTGTATATTTAAGGCCTGAAGTGAACATATTGAATTTATGGAGATAGATGCAAACAGAATTTTGGAAAGGTCAAACACTGTGTTTTAACACAAGCATTTAACTATTATTCTAACAGAAACAGATGAGGCAAAATAACTGCCAATAAAGCACAGACTATTAATAAAAACAAATCTAAACTTTTGCCTACAGCAGGAAAACAAATTTTTTTTTGCTAGCATCAATGGTATTTTTAAAGTGTCTTTAGAGGGTTCCAATGCCACACAAAGCCTTGTTTTGCAAAGATTCCTGAGGGGGGGAAAAAAGTGAGAATAAGAGCACTTTGGAATTAATGGTTAAATTCAGATCACAGCTGAGCAGGTGAGAAGTGGAGGTGAAAAGGAGGTACAGAGGTGCGGGTACAGGTACACAAATCTGTATCTGTCAAATGCAAAGGAATAGGGAGAAGAAAAACCTTGCCCAGGATTTGTGAGCATAGATCTTTTCCAAATTTGTTATTTCAGTTCAAAATGGCCATTTTAAAACCATGAAGTTAAATATATTTAACGTAGATTTTAATTCCTGAGAATTCCTACTTAAAAGCTCCCCTGAATGACACCATTTTTACATCTAAGGAAAGTTTTTCCCTGCAATCTGAAGAAATTCTCATGTTAAGGACAATAGAAATGTGTGGATTACAGGTGGGAATGTACAGTGAGACTCTACCTATATACCTTATAAAGGCATAAAAAGGCGTTTTTCCAGGTTATTTAAACTACCATTTCAACAATATAAAATTATACTAAAACAGGTATTAGGCCTATGCATAATTAATACTTGAATGTCCAATTAGACTATGTATTTGTTTAGTATAACATGCATTAAACTTTATTATAAACACCTGTACTGTTTTATTGGCACCAAGAACCACTACTAAAAAACCTCAGGCACATCTGTTCTGAGATTAGAAGAGTTTTGGGTAAGCTTAGATATTTTTATAATATTAAGGCCTAGAAATAATGACCCATAAATCCTGGAGCACAAAACGGAAACTGTGTGGAAATCGTCCACTTTCAGGGAAAAAAAAATTGTAAAAAAAAGAAATACTTTTTGAAGCTGATTTTCCTGAAGAAATTACACATTTTATGGAATTAAACTGGACAGAAAGTGGAAGAACTTCAAAAAACCGGAAAAAAACCCCCAACATAAATTCACACTGCATTGCAAACACAGAAAGTTTGGCGAGTGCCCTCATCATCAGCTACAGCCAGAGCTTTTCTCCTCTCTTTGAAGATGTAAATGTGAAACGGCTTCAACAGGAAGAGTTGAAGACTCTCTCTTTTAAAGCTTAACCAGTTGGACTAATATTTGAAATCTGAACTTGTGTCTCCCCCACTTTATCACTTGGATATTAGGAACAAGCTTCCTCGTCCTCATCAATTCACAGTTGCACATCTAGCTCATTATTTCCTTCTCTTTTCTTACAAACAATTAAAAATAAAAGGTGTAAACTTTATCTTGTGTGAAGTAGTCCATGACACAAAGGACAACTAGAGGGAGAGGTTCCTTTTATTATTTATTACCTGGAAATGGAAAATAGAGTGAGGATAGATTTGATTAGGTTCCTTTAACTTCCAGTTTGGTTGACAAATGAAAAATGCAAACAATTTGCATAGCACCAGATTCTCTCTGACAAAATAAGAAGCTATAAATATCAGCAACCAACAGCTATAACAAAAATAAAAAAAATTGGACTGAAACCCAAAGCTATTGATCTCTGCTTAAAGAAACCCGAGCAGAGCTTTAAGGCTGCAGGAATTCCTCTGGTTTCCATGGATGGGGAAGGAGGAGAACTGAGAATATGCAAATAGGCCAAGTATTTCATGATATGCAGATGGTAAGAAGCTAATTTCCATCTGAGTTTTTTTCTCCACCGGGTAATTACACTCTCCCCAGCAGAAGCTTTATGTCTGCATTGAAAGCAGTAGCCAGTTCTCTGTAAATAACCTACTTCTTATAGTGGGACGGGGGAAAGGGAGTTTAGCAAAAGCATTTTTATCTTTTTTTGGTTAGAATTTTTGTGCTGTAATTTCGCTTCAAGTGGCCACTCTAATTACAGGTTAAATTTGGCACCTTCACTCTACTAATCCAATATTTTGCTAACTCATTTAAGCTATAACATAAGAGGCTAGAAAATTAGTTTTAGGCTTCTGCAATGTAATTATTACCTTTTATAAAAAAAAAAAAAAGCATGCCCAATTAGTAAATAATGAGAACTAATTTCCTTTTGGCAGTTGGCAAAAAAAAAGTGCAATTTTGTTCTTACAAATTTTTAAAATTACGTGCTGTATATGACCAATTTTTCTTCTAAGTTTTGTAAGCACTTTTGCAGAAATAAACATCAAAATTCTATAATTACAAATTAGAATCACTGATTACATGTATTTACAGTAATTACATAATTAGCAATAATTACATTAATTAGACAAACAATACACTGCATTGACTAGCGATGGAAAACAAGAACATTCTCACATATAAAAACCTGCTCTGGAAAGAAAGGTTTTATCATTAGCACTAAATGCAGAATTAAACCACAGAGCAGCACCACTGGAGCGTGCCCTGCCTTTTTCAAGCACTGAAAATTTCAGAAAGTGCTGTTACAAAAGTGATGAAGTATTTTGGGATACAAATATCCCGAATAACACGAGCAAAGGAAACTGAATAGATGTGGAATGCTGTAGGGACAAGGATTTCTCTTTCCAAAGCCCCTAACTCCTTTTTTCCAGAGCCTGAGGCCACGGCTGCACAGTCAGCTTCAGCTGCCCATGCCATGGGCATCACTGCGACCTTGCTTTTGGCACTGACACTCCTGCTGCCTCCCACCCTTTCTCTGCTGCTGCCTCTGATCCCGGTGTGACCACTGAGCTCAAATATTCATGGTTACAACCATTTTTATTCAGCCTTGTTTGTTTTCTGCCAAGCTGCTCCAGATCATCCTCAGGCTGATGCCACGAGGGAGAACAAAACTCTCCTTCTGAACAGCAGCAGTGTCTTAGATCCAGGGAAGCAGACAGCGAACTTGCAAATTTAGGTGCTTAAATTACATGGCCATGGTAGGTAAAATCAAGCAAAGTCATCACCTGGCAGGCAAAATCACTCTGGGGACACCTCATTGCACATGAGGTGTGCGCAGAACCTGCTGCCAGGGGAGTGAGAGGTGACCGGCAGAAAGCTCAGGAACACAAACGTGCTCTCCTGGGAAAAGGAAAAACCCCCTTATTCCCTGTGCGACCAGACAATGGTCACAGCCAGTAACTACACATAGAAAGAGTATTTTTAGTCTGGACCTTGAAGGTAAGAAATTCACTGTTCTCTCTGCAGTGCTAATTATATCCTACCGAGGGAGTGAATCACAGACTGCAGACAGCTCGTGCCGAGTGCCCCCGGACTCCTCAGAGCTGCACACCGTGGGGTCCCAGTCTCTCACGTGGGGTTTTGTGGGGTTTCTGATGAGTATTGATGGGATGTGAGAACTCTGTTGCAGCACACCTGAATAAAGGTATCCGTGCCCTCCAGTGCCAGGTTTGCTTTGTGCAGCTCCAGAGCACGGGAGTTTCCTGGGAGCAGGCAGCTTGTCACAGTGGGGTCCCAGGGAAGGGAGAGTCTCCTCCGCAGCGCTGAATGGGAGAAGTCACTGCAGCAGGGGATTCCCAGAAACACACCTGTGTCACAGAGAACTCAGAGAGAAAACTAATTAGTTCAAACCAAGAGAGAGATTACCACTGAATTAATATTTACGTAACGCAGGCAATCAAGGGACCAGGCAATAGGACTGAAAGGGGAGATAAAGTCCTTGAGAACATAGATTCTCCTATTACATTTGTCAGAGCTGTAGTGAAGGACTATAGGAGCAATGAGGGTGAGGCACCCTGGAGTAAGTCAAGGCAGCTGCTCTGAGGGTTTCATTAAACCCATGTCATCTGTATTTTCTGTCAGACAAGCACAAAAGAATTCGAGACAAAAATTCTTAAGTTAGCTGGGTTAGACCCCTCCCAGGTCAAGAACCCGCGTGTCTTTGTCAGTGTGAAGGTGCAGGGCTGACACCCCTCTAAAGCTTCTGACTCACAGAGAGTGGGGCTGTCTGTGGCCACTTCCCACCTCTTTAGGAATCAGCGTCTTGTCATCCATTCTTGTTTCCCAAGAAAGTGTGCCAGGGCTGACAGGAAGCAATGACGGGTGCTGATGCTCATTTAGGACACGGGATCAGGAGGGTGAATGTGTGGGATGGGCGAGGCTCTCCACTGCAAACTGGTCGGCAGCTGAGAAGCAAAGTAGAGAGGACCAGGCAGTCACATACATAAAGGCGTTCTCTTGGCAAATTTTTGTTTTGATAAATCTTAAGATTTTGATACAAAATAAATTATCTAATTATTGTTTGCTTGTTCTGACAGCCAAGTTCTTCCTTCACATAAATTCAACACCGTGTTCGGGCACAGGCTCAGATATTATCAGTATGTCACTATGTGCCCCCCCCCCACACTCACCTGCTTTTAACTTTATTTCCAAATGACCACGTTTTCATATTCTGATGATATACTTATGATATTAATCTAAGCGTTAGCAGGACAGCAGGACCGCAGTTTGTTTCAGGAACCACAACACTTTGGCCTCGAAGGCTCGATCAAACATTGGGAATGTCTACCAGGTTCAATAAAAGGCCGAAGCTTCTGGGGTGCACTGGGGTCTTACTCATTATCTGCACTACCCCTTATTCCCCAAAACCCCAGGTAAAGTGGTTTTACTGTTTAGAAATTTAGCTACAGCAGTCTGCCTAAAACACTTCAATTATGCAGTTCCCAAGCTACCTTTGCATTTAGTGAATGACAGCACCGCTGAAGGTTTAATGAGCTGTGAATGACTATACAAAACTTAGAGGATCACAAAACCTGCTTCTGGTAATTTACATGAGCAGTTACATCTAAGTGCCAGAATCTATGTCATGATCCATTGTTAATATACTCTCTATGTTCCTTCTTAAGGCTGGTTGGAATATAATTATTTCCAAGTCTCCAAGCTAAACCTGTCCATTCTGGTTTTCCTTTGTCTGAACCACTCATTGATACACAAAAAGCCTGCCTAGGAACATCAGCTCCCTAGAGCTTTTAACAGTTAAAATATTTGATACGTTCATACTTTCCACCTCACACGAGGTTTTTTTAAGAGAAAATACTTTACATTTCTGTTTAAATCTGTCACATTGTGCTCGTGGGCTTGCAGACTGCCAGTATTCCCTGTTGGAATAGCTGTGGGCTCCTGGCACTGCTCACAAGCCCTGACAGAGGCTCTTCAGGAGCGAGCTGATGCATTACCTTACCTTGCACACACATTTCATCCCGTGCTTCTTCCAGCTGCCCAGAGTGCCAGAGCTTTGGCTCTTTGCACATTTTGGCTGAGAACATGCTGCTGCCTGAATGAGGCGTTGTTTCTGGTATTCCTGCAGAGTGCCCAGGTCTGATATAACACTGCTTACCTCGGGAGACACAAAAACCTGGCTCAGAGGGACGCAGATTAACACAGCAATCCTTTAAACCATCAGATAGTGTTATCTCATTATTTGTAGCTATGCCCTAACAAAGAATCCTTCACCTCCTGTACCCTCATCTGCGCTTCTATCTCTGCTCATAAACACTGGCCACATAATTTAAGAAATTCCTATTATTAAGAAACCCTGTCTTTGAGGGTCTCAACTCAGCAAATTACTTGACATCATTTATTCATTAATTACATAGAGAACCAAAAGCTCTGTCCCACATTAACAAGGGAAAGCTGTAGGAAACAAAGAAACCAGAAGCAAAATTGATGAATGTTCCTCGTGTCTTTCCTGTTAAGGCACCTTCGATTCAGAGTATAAAATTTGTTTTAAATGTACATAAAAATGTATCAGGAAAAATAATTCACTTTTAGGCCGTTCCATATGCATACATGGGGGCTATTACTACGAAAGGATCTATTTCTGCAGTCTACAGAATGATCAGAAATAAGTTAAAGAATGACTCAACTGCAGAAACATGGCTAATGCTGCTATGCTGACATGCAAAATCAAGTCAGAAATGTTGGAAAGTAAAACATAATTCTTTATGGCCAACTTGCAGAAGATCAGAGAAATGAATTTGTAAAAAAAAAAACAAACAACCCCAACCACATTTTCTTACAATTCTGTTTATAGAAGTTAAAACCTGTTATAGAAATACAAAATAATTGTCTAGAGATTTCATGCAAAGAATCTTGCCCTTGACGTTACAATGTCAGACTGATAAACACACTTTTTACCTGAAATATTACTACAAGCCCTCCAACACACCTGCTGAACATCTCCTTCTGAAGTAGCTCCACATGATCAAAAGTCCCAGAAAAACAGAAGCATGAAAAATAGAAATTTCATTGTGCAACAGAGAAATGAAAGACAAGGAGGAAAGAGAAGGAAGAACTGGCTACAGCCTGGGCTGATGTGGACATGGAAAAGTGAGTGTGGAGTTGCTATTCAATTTTCAAAGATGAATCCAAAGTAAAGGCAAACATTTTTCTTCTTATATGTGAGTTCTGCACATCAATCACTCTGTATGGAACAGAGGCAAAGAACTGGAGAAAATAAAGCACACAAATAATTCACCTTTTGAATGCCTCTGTTCTGAACTCAACGGCCCTGTTTGGCCAAATCACACAGGCCTACACTGCTTTCCTCTGTGTACCTTAAACATAATTAAAGAATAATTGACTGCAAGTATTCAGTGTCAAGTGTCCGGCTGTGCCTGTCCACGAGCTGTGGCAAAAACCCGTGTCCTACACTGGGATTAACACAAGCTTTAATTGTGCTGTGTGGGGAGCCTGGTTTAGAGTCAAAGCCACGTGTTCTCTGGCATGTTCTGTGAACTGATCATGCAGATCAGTGGGCAAAACCCAATTAAAATAATACCACAACTCAGCAGTTACAGCAGTGTGCCAGTGACCTTCCATGGTGCTAGCAAGTACATTATGTTTTGCCAGTGCTGATACACTTGTTCCCAAAGAAATATTTCATTATCTAGATACTTTGAAAAATGGTCATCATCCTGCTTTACACCATGCTAGTTATAGCTTACCTTTTTTCTCTATTTTTCTGGCTTTTCACAAGGAAAAACAAACAATCCAACTTCAAAATAACTAACTTTTTTTTTCCCCCCATCTAAAGAGCAGGAAAATTAACGCACTTGGAAAACAGTCCAAAATTCCTAGTTGTATGTTTATTCCCATTTGGGGAGAACACAATATGAATATATTGTGGAATTTCAGTAATCTGGGTGATGATTTCTCTATAGAAAGCATAGGGAAGGTCGTGAATACCACTCCAAAACTGCCTAACCAGCACAGCCAGCAGGAAAGGGATGTTTCTTTCCCCCTGAGCCGCTGCCTCACCATTATCCATCCCCTCTCGTTTGGATCTGTAGTTCCCACCTGGAGCTTGGTGCCTGAAGCTGCACTGGTCACACAATCACTCTTTTAAAGCAACATCTTCTTTATCTCACTGTTGCCTCCTCCTTTATTTAACAGAACTATTGTTCTTTGTTTCATTCAGAAGACATCGTTTGAATGTTTACCAAGCACAGGGGATAGTTGATAAATAGGTAGATCAATTAATCTGAAAAGGTCGTAAAGTTCTGTCTCGTTTCCCTTGAAAAATTAGAAATGATGAAAATTTATTTGAAGGCAGAATTCTGCAACAGCCTTCCATAATTAACAATCCAATGTAACAATCATTCCAATTCCCAAAGGTCCAGATGATCAATTTTATAGTATTTTTCTCACTCGAGCATTATTTATTCATACAGTCATCTTAAATAGTTGGGTTTTTTCTACTCCAATACAATGATTTGTCAAAGGCAAAGCATTTCCCAACGTTGTCTCTCTTTTTTAACACCAGCAAGGTGTTAAATAACCAAGAGAATATATTTGGAGCCAATCATTAAGGGAGACACAAGACTGCCTGAAATGCTGTGGAATTTTCTATTCCAGGCTTATAATCAGAACTGCCTCTCCTCTATCTCAGGTTTGTGTCCTGATCTACATTGCTCCATTTCCCTCCTCTCTCACCCCTAAAATAATTCCAAACACCCCACAACATGACCTTATGCTTCAACAAAGATGGATATTTCAAGAATATTTACATTGCCTGAGCTGATAATTTTGAGGAGATGGACTTTACACTCAGTTTCCAAAGGAATGGAGATGTATTGCGAATGCTCCACTTTAGCTGTGGCCAAAAGGAATTACAGCATAATAACTGCAGTTGTGAGACCTTTCAGAGTTCATCAATAAATCTCTGATACTATATGAAGATATGGGGAAGTTTAATCAATAATTAATGTTAATCACATTCAGTCTTAATCAATGCCAGAACTACTACTCTTCACAAAGCCCAGAGACACCTCTGTGAGGTACAAAATCAAATTTAATTAAAGCTGTGCATGCAGAAGAGTTTTTAATGCTATCATAATTAGTTTGTTTTACACTGCAATTTGCAAACTCCTCTGTACATTTTGCAGAGCACTTGAATAATAAATCCATTATTTGCACCAGCTGTAAGAGCCAGTTGGGCTGGCCATGTACAGCTCTCATATCTGAGACTGCAGACAGACAGAACTGCTCTCACCCTTCCAAGCCCGTTGGAAAATTTGCCCAGAAATAAGTGGATAATGCCCAGAAATCCGAGCCTGCCTGAAGATCAAAACTGTCAGAGGAAGGTGCATCAGAGTCACTCACCTGTCTCCTGCCAAAAGCTGCTTTCACATGGAGGTTATGACTTTCTCGGCCTCCCAGGATCATTGTGGAGAAGAGCAATTTCACTCACTGCCACTTTTTAGGGGAAAAAAACGTTTCTTCTATAACTTGGGGATCAAAAAAGGGAAGCGGTGCGCATCGCTCCGCCTGATCTCTCGAGAGGCGTGTTGATGGGGAGTTTTCTATTTCCCTTCTCCCTGGAAAGGGGAGGTCACAACGCAAAAGCCAAATATTTACCAACCCTCCAAAGAGTGTATTCAGTGCCAGAGCAGCTGAGTCAGGAAAGAGGAGTAAACATTCCCCGAGCCCTGCTCTTTGGAGCCTCTTCTCTAACCATTCCAGCTCCGCCGGGAGGTGTCTATTTTCTCACATCATAAATTAGGTAAATGTTAACCCACTCGCACTGACCGCCGCCTATAATGGTACATTTCACACCCCAGGCAAAGAAAAGAAAAAACCTTGTTTGCTCTGCCATTACTTCCCATTCACACTGGCAAATGTCACCAGTCAAAGGACTGATGGTAACGTGCTTTTGCTGAGAAACAAGACAGCTATGTGCTCTGATTTTTAGTTGATTAAGATCTAAGTTTTCCTTCTGATAACTATTTTTTTTTTCATTCATAAAAATACAATTTCTCCCGTGCATTCAGTCTTGGCCCACCCACGTGTTAATGTAGGAATTAATATTGCAACTCCTACCAATATTTTTAGTTTCACCCATTTGGATAGCTGCCTCAAACTCCCGGGTACAAAAGCAAGCCGGTCCCTAGAGATTTGTGAGCTCAAGACCTTAAGAACTCAGCCATTCTCTAGCAGGCAGGTTTGACTAAAATCCAACAGTAAAAAAATCCTTTGGCATGAAATAAACAATCAAAAGACAAAAGCACACAATGGAAATTTCGTGAGCAAGTGTGCCACCACCACAATGAGGAATACCATAGATTACCTGCCTGAATGGCTCTTATTGCTCCTTTTATATATATATATATTTTTTTTTAAATTAAACACAGAAAGAAATTTGCTCTGTCTGTATTTTTCTGCCTTAAGCATTCCTGATTGCTGCAAGGTTTAGTCTTGTTAAAGAGCAGTCCTGCATCGTTATATATTTCATTGACCATTTACTGTAATGCTGAATGACCGATCAATCGGCAGTTAAACTGCTCATTAAGAAAAAAAGTACAAGTTTCTCTAAACTCAGCTACTCCATTTTTCTCCCAATCATTTCCTCGGTCTATTAATGGGCAGGTTTTGTCCTGCTGTTCAATAGTTCAAAGTTAGATTTACTTTATTCTGTGCAGTGTAAAGCACTTAGGCAGTTTTAAAGGGAAAGGACTTTTTGAGAAGCTACTTTAAAGCCCAAATGACAGCAATCGCATACATCTTAAATGCTAAATTTTCATGTTAAAGCATCAATTCAATAATCTGTGATCTGTGAAAAAGCAGAGTTATTTTCCTGTGATTTTATTTGTTACAATGAACCGACTGCAATTCTCAGGGACAAATTATGTGGGCTATAAAATTTAAATTTAAAAATTTGACACTAATGGAAACTCCAATACACAGACAGAAATCTATTTAGTCAGCAGCCACAAATCAGGACCAACATTTTCTTTCAATAACCTTTGCAACTTGTCTTGCAAGCTGAAAGGGCTTATTAATGAAACCAAAAGCAAACTCTCCCAGAGGTGCATCCCCTCAGTTCTTCACCCCCTCACTCCAGCCTGGCAAGGTGGGGTCTGTGCACAAGAACCCATCTCTGTCACTTCAGGTGGTCCCACGTTACCTGCATCATATGAACCTCTTCTTTTTTTACCTTCTTTACAAGACTGAGACTGTATATAAATATATATTTGTATGATTCAGTCACATGAGCAGATCTTCAGAACCGAGCTATTAATGACTCATGAAACACTGGTTAGTGCTCATCTGCACAAAACCCATAAAGCTCACGGTTAGATTGAGCACTGCCTCATTTATTACATCACCACATATTCCCTTTTTCCACATAGATGAGTCTGCAGCACTTTGGCTCCAAGCTGGAGGACGAGATGCCAAAAAAATAAAAGGCACCTGTTTTCTGCAGCTCAGGAGCAATTCACCCATCTTACAGCTCTGTAACCAGTCAAAACTTTCTAAAGGCACCATTAAAATCTAAGTGGCTCCTTTCAGAAGCCTCTGAAAGAGCAGAATTATCATCTCAAACACCTGCACGTGGAAAGGTGCCATTAAAAACCCTCACATGCCCCCAAATCTCTGACAAGCTGATCTCCACAGGGGGATGGAAGCAGTGGAGGAACCAGTGAGGAAGGACGGATGAAGAACAGAAAAAACTTGGAGAGGACGTGTAGGATGCTGAAGAGCCCAGAGGAGCAGGGGGACCATGAGAAAATATGAAATTTTGGGCAACAACCTGACCAGGAACAGCCTGGAACAGCCAGAGGCACCGTTCTGGTCCAGGCCTTGCTGCCTGCAGGGATTCACAGAAATTCATCCCTCTCTTCTCCTCCAGAGAGAAACTCAGCAGGAAACTGAAAATTTGTGAACCAGTTGGGCTGAAAAGATTTTTAAAAAAAGAGGAAATAATGCATCTCAACAGCTTTACTCTGACTAGCACTGTTTGCCAAACTGCATTTCAGAAACAGGGTAAAGCACTTTTACTGTAATTTTTACATCCAGTTTCAGTGCCCACGACAGAACTGCAACTTTCTGTATTTTGAGACAGTTTATTTCCTTCATACTGATGGGAAATGCCCCTCATGTGGATCTTTTAGTCAGATTAGAGGTGTGATACTCCTGATCTTCTTTCTTCAACGGGCAGCCTTTTCTGTATGGTTTCTTTTTCATTTGTTTAAGCATATTTGCAAAATCTGGCAGTCTGAATCTCATCAGGTAGAAGGAAATATAAACGTGACAGGTTTGGAGCTAAAAGACCAAACAATCTGTGTGACATTTGGGAAGGAGATTTTATATTTTGGAGGAAGGAAGCCACTCATAATCAAGCAAAAAAATCAGAAGTTGTTGGTTGGCAGCACTTGGAATTTTTTTTAGATATTATTTGTAGTTTTGCACAGAACGCATCCAGAACATGCAGAAGAAATAGCAGTTTACCACAAAAAATCCAATTTATCACGTTTGTCACCAATACATATAAAGAATGTAGAGAGAGGGACCATTTCCTTCCATTTTTGATGTGAAACTCTGCCACCTGTGGAAAAGCTGCGACTCAGAACAGACCATGTACCTCCAATGTCAGTTTAATGCAGCTTCTGAGAACTTCACTATAGTAAAGGGAAGATTTTTTTGGGTTTTTTGCATTTTTAAAAAGCAAGTTATTGAGTCTGCAGTTTTGTGTGTTAAACGCAACTTCAATCCTATTACCATTTTTTATTTTTGGCTTGACCGGGTTTGAAAAAATTCATCAAATCTCTTTAAGAACACTACTGATAACCTGTTCAAGTTTATATTAGTATATGTTGCCATTTAGTGGTAATGATGAAGTCAAAATATCAAGGTTTGGGAAGACAAGGTAGGATATGATAAGGAAACCCAGTACTGCTATTATAGCCATGCACAAAAATCAAGTCCCTATTGAGAAGGAAAACCTGAATTCTCTCACTTAATCTCACAGGAGCTAAAAAAGCAACATTTATGTTTGATTCAGAGATGAAAATAGGCAATAGAGAGATAACATGGGGCCATCTGTCCTGATGCACCAAGTGTTCTGATGGGGAAGTCACTGGACTTTCAGTTTATGGGCAGGTTTTATACCTACTGCCAAAGCAGACAGGACTGCAAATGAAATAAATCATCTGTGATTTAAATACCACCAATAAACAGCCCCACAGCCCTTCTGATACACAACCCTTTAAGTGAATCCCTCACCTGTTTTGCTTCTGTGAGCTGCATTACTTCAGCTGCAATGTTCTTGCAATGAGGAAATGCTCAGCCTCAGACCTTTACACTCTCTTGTTTCACTGCTGAACATAGGACAATCAAAGTAAAACATGCAGATAGCAGAGGGAAGCAGTGACCATCTGGAAAGACATTTAATATATTTATATATCCTCACAACAGTACCATGAGCAGATTTTTGCCCTTTACAGATTTTTTTTCTCTTCCCTCATTTTGAAAAAAAAAAAAAAGCTTTGTTTTACACAGAGAACTCCAGTTTGGCTCCCCCCTAATTCATGGTTTTCTGCATGATTCCCAAGCACAGGGACTGAAATAGCACTCCATGACTTAGTAATAAAGATAAAACAACCCCCATAATCTTTATTGAGAGCTGAAAACACAACCTCGTAGTCACTCTAATAAAGGCAGCATGAGGCACAGGCAGCACTGAGCGATTCTGCTCTAAAACTTTCTAAAAAAACCCAGCAAGGTTTCTAAAAAAGCCACACAGCTTTTCAGATTCAACTCTATTTTAAAACGAGAAAAAAATGTGTACTTAGATAAGTCACGTCTCTCTCTCTAACTAGGTCTATTTTAATAAACCTTTACTTCTAGAGCACATAGAGTTATAACATAAAACAAATAAGTGCCAAGAGGTGGATTTTGCTTAAATGTGAGGCCTAAAAGCTATCACTGCCTCTTTAACTTTTAAGTATAAGTCTTTCTCCCAATAAAATAGTCAACTACCTCCCCACTGAACTATAAAGAACAGATTTAGTGGATACATTATTAGCACTCTGCTCTGTTCCTGGACCTTTGCAGCAGAAAGCCAAATTAAATGCTGGCCTAAGCAAGATCAATTCGGTTGCAGGCAGCAGAGATGCATCAGCCAACCTGTGATCACACCACCATTTGCAAACGAAGGGCTGCCAGCGGTACAGAAATCGTGATGGACAATACCCGAAAGTTTTGTTTCCCTTACATGCACATGGCTTTTGAGTTAAGTCCAAAAGTAATGATTTTCTCAACTAATTGAAAACAATGGCTTTTAGGGGCTCTGTATATTAACACAGGAGAGGGGACTCTGGCAGCATTTGTAGCAGTGAACAATAAGGAGGAATTAAAGCACACCCTTCTTTTCCAGCCATTTTCACGTGGCAGCATCACGCTTCGCAACACAGAGGGAAATCATTTGACAGAGATATCAAAGAGGCCTAAAAAGTGAAGTTTTTAAGGGAGAAGCAGCTACATGGGATTCCATAAAGCAGGAACTGCAATGATCCTCTTGAATGTAGTGAGACAAATGAAGGTCAAGGAGTACATGAATAAATTGAACTGAAATGCAAGTTCCTCGGGCTGTGTGGCTCTGGAGCAGCATTCCAGCATTCTGAAGCAGCAGAGCCAGCACACAGATCCTGACTGCTTTTGAGATGTAGCTTGATCAGTTTATTTTACAATCCCTTTCCTATGCCTGACTGCACCAATAGGAAACTGGGTTCGGTCATGCAGGGTGCTCCTTCCACTACTCGCCCTCGCTAAGAGATATAAATAATATCTTAAATGCTTGTATTGTTTAATTTTAAAAAATCAGTGGAGTGAATTTGCTAGTCAGCTGGAGCTCTTGTGCTGGTACAGAGGGAAGGAGGCTTTGCCAAGGTAAGGGTATAATTTGCAGTGACTGCAGTTTGAGTGCACCTGGATGGAGATGCCCAAGGAACTCTGTGATGAACTGACAAGATCATCACAAAATGCACAGGAAGTAAATAGCTGCTCCCAGCTGTGCACAGGCTTTTTAAACAATAATGTTTTGGCATGATCATGCAGAGATTAGCATCGATGCATAAATATGGAAAGGCACTTTCGACAATGGAATGGCTCTTTGTCCTCAATACAGATTAAACAATTTAGCAAAACCATTAAAACCCATTCTGATTTGGGATCTCTCCATGCATGTGTGAGTAGGCACAGGCAGACTTGTGTTCAGACCCCCTAAATGTAATATCTGAACCCTGATCTGAGGCCGTTTGTATTGTGATTGTCAAATTAAGGGCTCAGTTTTGCCTCTGCAAGCATTCAGCTGGACAAATACCCCACTTCTAGTTCACAGTTCACAGGGTGGTGATGCACAGTTAAGTCTGGGAAAGGAACTAAAACTACACCTTAAAGTTAATTTTCCATAAACATAGAGTTGGATTTTCACTCAGACCTATTTGATTTATCACTTTTCAATTAAAAAAATGGAGTTAAGTACCCTTGTGCTTGAAACTGGCTCTCAATGGGCACAAAATGATTCCTGTTGCTAATGTATGAAATCTTTTCTCCACTGACATGCTGAAATCTTCCACATCTGTTATCAATACCCAGGGTGGGCTCTTCCATTTATGGTAACTCGGAATAACCATAAAGGTGCTTCAGTATGAAAGAGTAAAATGCATAAAAGTGGTGCTTGTATTTGTTAGGAAAAAAAAGAAAGATGTTTGTGATCATCATTGTTACTTTATTACCAAGAATAAAAAGTTCCTACATTTAATTTTCTTCTGGCATTTTTTGGTTGGTTAGTTAGTTTTCTGTACTTTTGGTTCTGGGTTTTTTGTTTGTTGCTGTTGTTTTTAATTGTTGTTTGTTTTAAAGACATTTTCGATTTTAATCAAAGTTGACAGTAATCGCTATACGTAATACGGGTGTGCTGGGAGTGACTGGAAGGCCAACTATGAACTATGGAGAGAAACTAAGAGTTCATTTTTATCATAAGTTACAAATTCTGTTACAACAAATCCAACAATATAAATATTCAGATGTTTCTTATAAGTCTTGACTTGTGCAGAACTTTAACTCACAGCTATTACTTTTAGGTTATATATATTTTAAGTCTTTTACATTACCAAGAAAAAGAAAGATCTGGTCTTCCCTGCTGTAATTTAATACAGAGCTCTTCTAAAACGCCCTGTGTTTAGGTTGGGTTATACCAGCATCTAACTTGAATCTTAACAAATACATTTTTAATTAATCACATTGGGTTTTTTTCTGTTTCTCGTGAATTTCAATGGTTTGTCTAAAACACTGTAATCCAGAAATACTTCCATGTCATATCAGAAAGCTAACAACCTTGCTAACCACTCTTTTGCTGACAGAACACACTGTCCTCGTTTGCAGAATGTGAAGAATTTAGAATTTGAAAGGAAACAAAATGTCTTTAACAAGGTGTAAAGCACAATTTCCGAAAAAAGCTTCATCACCTCGCTGAATTCATACAGTAGCCTTCTTTCCTCTAAAACCAGTCTAATTAAATACAGCTGGAGATAGCACAAAAGAATTCCATTAATTAATTGGCAACCTGCTGACACTAATTAAGCTAGGAAAATTCAACTCCTTCACACCAGATTTTGAACATTAGTCAGTTACATTTGTTGGGAAGTTTGCCTCGCGTCTCTAACGCAACCAGAAAGGAGAAAATGAACCTTGTGGTTAACATGTGTGGGAACAAAGTGACCTATCATTGGAAAAATGAGATATTAAACCTTGCGCTGGTGCAGGGAAGTTGTGCTGAGGAAGCCCCTACTGACAGATTCCCTCACAAGAGGATTTACGGCCATCCCAACTGCTGCCATCTTCTTACTGCACAGGAAAGTATCCCAAAACACCAACGGCACAGGGCAGGGCAATTAATTTATTTAATCCCCTGCCACCCTCTGTAAAGGGCCTCAAATCTTCACTTCAGCCATCCACCAGCCAAGATTTCCTTCAGTAAGTGGGAGAAAACATCCAGACTCTTTTACCCATATTCTGAATCTCTTGTAAAGCATCCAACGAGACCTCACTTAACATTTTAACAGTTAATTACACACTAACAAGGAAGATTTATTATTCAGTGTCTCAAGACCTACTGGCAATGAGTGGCTCCGCTATAATCTGAGTGGACACTAATGAACACCATCTGGTGTTCCTTCCCTTTCCAAAATCCTAGACCCATCTCATGAGGAAGGTTTCGAAGCTGTGTTGGAAATGTGCTAACCCTGATCTCTATCCACATTATTTACTAACAATCTAAACAAAAAGAGGAGCATAGTGCAGAATAAAAATATTGTCTACTTTTCTTTAAATCCTAACCATTACACTGCTTCAGGGACCATAGGATTCAACAAGCAACTAATTTTTTTTTTTAAATAAAAGAATTAAGTAATTGTGGAAAAGTAGAATGTAACTTTCCTGCTTTTTTTTTTTCAGTTTTCCCTTTCACATGAGACTTAACAGTTAAATCAGTTAGCCTTCATATAACACAGTACAGCACAATTTGCCCACCTCACCACATTTTCAGAAATCTAATTAATTGGAAGGTGTTAATTAATTTTGAATCTACAGGAAAGTAGTTTTCTGAAACAGTTTTATAAGCATTGATTCATATAAAGGGTCTGCAACCTAATAAGCTTTCAGTTCTGAAATTCTCAGTTCACACCTGGCAAATCAGCCAGGAATGTGGCAAACTTATGGTGATGAATGGCTCATTTATCAAATGCAAAAATCTTAAAAAGTTAAAATAATGAAAAAAAGAAGTCTGCTTATATACAGTTCACATCCTCCCCTGTAAACACAGACCCCTTGTTCTAAGACATGAGCTCGGTACTAAGGCTGTAGCTCAGTGTAAAGTAAAACAACGTCCCCCCTTTCTGTGCAGGTTAAGCTGTGAGCCTCAAGGGTGGCAGGATCTGGAGAGCAGCATCTGACCCTTCCCTTAAATTCTTTCTTGCTGTGGTTGAGCAAACGGGGAAAAGGTGGCGCTTAAAAGTTTCTTGTACTGTTGCCAACTAGGAATAATCAGTCACTGAAAAATAATGGAGGTCTCACTGCCTCAGTCACTGTGCTAAAAGTCAGTGAGATGTGGACATGATCAGCACCACCAGAACCTGTCTCTTTACAATGTGCTGACTGAAATACATGAAATATAATGAAAAATAAAGAATTTAATAAAGAATATTTGCGTTTCATTTATGGTGGAGGAGAACTATGCTGAGCAGTGTGCCATTCCTATTCTAAACTTTATTATACTCTCATTTACTACAGCCATAACGGTAATATTTTATCATAAGATTAGAGTGCAATTGACAATACGCTGGATAATGCATTTGATTAATAGATGATCTAAAGTACAATGTTGGCCCATGTCCCACAGTGCTCACAGGGATTCCATTTCTCAGCCCACCTCATGTCATCCAACTTCGGGGACACCTTCAAAGCGCTGTGAAGTCAAACTGGCGGCAAAGCCACCGTGGGACAAGATCGCACTGCGACTACCACGCGCACCAGAATCTGCTTGGGGGCTTTACTTGGGCACAAAGCAAGGTCAGACAAGAGCAAATGGGACAAGACCATTTTAGAAACTGTTCTTCGCATTTAGACATTTGATTATTT
This sequence comes from Struthidea cinerea, assembly GCA_013397865.1. Classification (NCBI taxonomy): domain Eukaryota; kingdom Metazoa; phylum Chordata; class Aves; order Passeriformes; family Corcoracidae; genus Struthidea; species Struthidea cinerea. The sequence continues at coordinate 3,341,428 of VZTI01002729.1, forward strand.
TTGACTCGCAAATTAATTCCAGAACTAAGTTTTTTTATGAACATTTATTTATACAACGATAGTAAAAAATTGGGTGATTCAGGGTGAATGGCTTTTGTGCAAGGGAATATTGTCAAATGAGGGCTGGGATGAGGAATTGTTTAATGCAGTGCAGGATAGTGCCTCATTGTGAGAGCAGCTCTCATAATGCCATCTTCGGGGTGATTGGCCGTTTCTAACTCTATAACTTTTCACAAAGCTACCAAAAAAAAAGTAGGGAAAGGAAGAGAGGCAAAAAGTGAAAGCAGTATCTTATTTTCATAACACTTTTTTTTTACTCTGTTGCAATTAAAAATACTTGGATATTACAAAGAAGTAGATACTAATTGTCAAAAGTAGCAAAATCTTCTACTGGGGACTGAATCCTTCAGTTTTCCTGAAGACAACAACGTGAAAACTGAGACAATGAAGGTTATATTGATAATAGGAAGGAAAAAAGTTCAAGCCATGCCTGGAGCATGAAATGGAGAGCAAAAGTTGAAGGAAAAAATCATGAAAGATGCATGGCTATCAGATTCACATGTATTACTGTTAAGTGCATTCATTAAATGATCATAAAGAATATATGACATTAAAATGAAAGAGAAGATCACAGCCTCTAATAGAACTTGATAATTTCAGAGTGTGAAAAGCAGCAGACCATGACAACAATTTAAGCCAAGAACACTAAATCTTGCATTCCAGCTTTCACTGCAAGCAAAGGGGAAAAAAAAAATACACGGAGTAAATGATAGAAGCGACAAAAGAAAATGTGACATCGAATTTTAGGCTACACTGGCACAGCACACAGTGAAGCAATCATTTGTTTTGAAACCATTACAGAATTATCTGATCATTAACCATGTTGAGAAATGCATTGGTTCTGAACGTACTCACGCTGCAAATCTCCCGAAAACACATGTCCTGCTAAATGAGTCGTTGTGATTGTGACCAGGACATTTGCTGTTTGAAGCCCTTTATATTCCATTGTGGTTTATATCACCTGCATTATTTCACATAACGGGATTTACCGGATCGTTTGGCCGGGGTTTTGACACCTCTGCATGAGGCTATGTTTAACACCTCATCAGTCGGTATACATATGCTAATTGTTGCTGTTTAGCACCTGTTTTCTCCTTTCCTGCTGCTCAGGCACAACACTCAACTATCACAACTCTGCCTTTGCAGTGTTTGCAGAGCGTTTCACCATCTTACAGAACAAATCAGATCTTTAGAAAAAGTAGCAGAGAAAATTCCGTCCCCATTTCAAGGAGTAAAATGGTTGAAGTAACCACTCGTCACTAATTACTCTTTTCCCACTAGTTTTATTAATATATTAAAAAAAGAGCAAATCAGCTATGGGAGAGTGGGAAGGGACTGACGGTGCAGGAGCCTCTCCTCATCGGTTTTGGAGATTTTTTGTGGCCATTCCCACCGATTTCCACACCATAAACACACCGGTGCTCTGACCACCCCACCACACTTGTTACCTGACCACGCTTGTTCAATAATTCTCAGATTAAACACAACCCACTGATTTCCGTGAGTTTGCAATCCAGGAATTCAGTCATTAGCGCTCCGTGCCACTGGAATGGAAATTGCTGATGAAGCCGACAGGGATTGCTCAAATGGCAGTTCCACATCTCTGTCTTGATTTCTCAAGGTCTTAAAACTCACCCTCTCTGATCATTTCACTGCTGTGATGAGTTTTCTTCTTGGGAAGTAAACGAAGGATGTGAGCAAAAGGAGACAACACGTTAGAATTTATGACAAGAATTTATGCAGGGCTTTGGATCAGAGAATTTTAAGGATAAATTAGAAGATAACCACAGAACTTCAGGGTAAAAGAACTGTGTTCCTGAACTTCAAAACGAGTGGAAGGCCTGCCAAGTGTGACTGAAAAGGAAACAAGGGACAGAAAATGAGTGCTAGAATGAGCTACTACAACCACCATCCAAGAAACACTAAATGACTTTAATATGAGTAATCCTCTTGGAGGTTCCCGTGATACACACTTGAATACCAGCACTGAAATGTTAGCCAGTACTAAAGGAATATGCAAGCCTTTTGTGACAGCAGTCATCAGAAATGTACATAATGACCATCCCTAATTTAAAACACAGATATGTCCTCAATTTTAACGGGTAAATATGAATTGTGGAAGTGGAATTTCACACATCGCAAAGTCTTGCCCTCACAGAATCACACTCCGTGCTCTTGAGAGAAGTTTCGATTGTTATATTCATTAATTAGGGCAAAAGCATGGCTGCTTCAGATATTAGGACATTTTAAAGCTCAGAGCAAAAGGAGAGCAACATCAGTGCTTCAGGCTCTGCTGTTTGAGCTTTCAAGATAACCTGAAACATAATTTGGCTTCGTGTCGTAAGCAGGTTTGGAGCCAAATTCAGCACTCCCCGCTGAGCTAGTCTGGATATCACATGTAGCTGTGGCAGAGAAATGTATAAAAGAACAGAAATTTGACCAATTTAATTTGAAGAACAGAAAACATGGCATAAAGCTTTCCAGTTCCTTGACATTGGAAATAATGGTGTCTGACAGTTCTAGGGTTAAGTAGCCACTCATTCAGCACAGCATCGTTTATCTGCCAACAGTATGTGTCTCTTGTTGTTACTTCAAAGAAAAAATTCAATAAAAATTTAAATAAAAACAGATCTGTCAGTATAAAGCTTTAATATTTTACACCAAACTCAATCTCTTTCCTTTGTAAAGTGCTTTCATACTTCCTGAACTCGTCCTGCAGTACACAATTCTCATTTTTTTAAAAGAAAGAAACCATGAATCACCTTTAAACATCTACACTTTCCTGAAACATTAACATTTATTTTTAATAGGCATCACTCTGAAAAGGCTTCACTAAGTACTGTAGAATGCTAAAGAATTCTGTAGATTGAGAGAACTAAGGATATATATTGAGCATCATCACATACAAACAGGTTACGTGGTTAAGAATTTATGATTTAGAATATAACAATAATTATTTAATGCAATTAATTCAAAATGCTCTCTCATAGAGTACATTTGTTGTTACTGACTGCAGACTGTGCTGTAAATATACTCTGAAATAAGTGAAACAAAGGATTCAGTTATTCAAGGCCATGTCCTCTCTATGTATTTCTGCCCAATTTTTCCTTTGCCTCCCACATATTTTATGAAACTAACAATTAACTGCTGCTTATGTCAGACTTTTTGTTTTAAAGTTGCTAGATTTGAGAAATCAGAGACATTTTATGAGAGATAATTAACGTCTCTCTTCTGTAAGTGCACTTGGCAAGGTATAATCTCTCCATTTTAGGCTGTCTCCCACATATATTTTAATAATAAAATCATTACTCTATTTAGAAACCTCTCATATTATTTAGCAATTGAGCTCTGGACTGTAACTACTTTGAGAAGAAAAAACGTGACTTACCGGCCCCATGTAACAGATTCAGAATATAACAGCCTCAATAAAAACATTTTTTCAACTTTGATTGCACACCCTAAAAGCAAAATTAACAGTCTGCCAAAGCCAATATGTTCAAATAAAGAATAGTTGTAAAATATGACCATAATTTTATATATGCTCAGTTCTATCTGATTTTAAAAGTTTCTTCCAGCATCTATTTTCTATCCCAGTCACAAGTTTATGACCACGCTACAAATTACAGCAATAAAATTTTGTGAAGAAGATTACAATAAAATTGTCATTTCATGTCAAGTTTACTGGGCAAAATATATGCATTAACATGATAACAGGAATAATCTATTACCTTATTTAAGTATCTTCATTATTTGAAATGATAGCTGCTCCACACTATTTGCCAAAATACGTTAAGTGGTTTTGAAAGTCATAAATCTCTGCCACTCTTTCCCTTATACAAGTGTTAACTATAAAGTTCTGTCATAAATTATGAAACAAAAGGGTTTAAGCCAACCCAATAATATGAAATCTGTTCTTTCAATAATAAAATCCGCGCAGCTGGGAGCTGCTCATTATTTATTTAGCTCCTGCAAACCAACACCTCTATTTGTTTCCTTGTAACTTCACTGTTTTCCTCGCTTTTCCTAGGGGAAAAAAAAAAAAACAAAACCAACAACAAAAAACCAAAACAAACTGTAGCTGTATCTCCTCACTGCTGTGCTGCACCATTCCCTGGGCTGACCTGCCTCTGTCACCCCATTTTGTCAGCAGTTATCAGCTCAGGTGATCAATAACAGCCCAATGAACACATGTTCCTACCGCCATCACCACCAAAAATAATCTACCCGAAATCTCCAAATAACCTAAATGCGATCTCAGATACCCATACGACAATCCAGTGAATTACTAAGAGTTTTTATTCGTTAATTTTAATTTATAACTTTTCTGAAAACTGGTTGCATGTCTCTGCCTGAGAGGAAAAACAAAAACCACACCCAAAGTAAGCCGCAGTGGAACAGAATCCCCACAAACAGTAGAAACATGAACAAGTGCTGGTCCAAGCCACTCTTTCTGAAATTACTTCAGAAATGCATCCACGCTGCATCCTGCGCATCCAAATTGCCCCACAGCCCTTCCACTGTGTTCTGGAACACGCGCGGGTTCGGCTGCGGGCTCCTCGTTACTGCACTCCGGGAGAGCAGGCCACCTTCCGAAAAGCGAAAGCAGAAAGGCAAAGCAGATGTGAAATAAATAAGTAAATATTTTAAAGAAATATTAATGTACTGAGTTGTTTGTAGGTGGCGGTACACGAGCTCCCAGCGGTGGAACACCAATGAACCACCTTACTAGAGCACCTTATAAAGTGACAGAAAAGGGCAAAACCTGTGGATTCAGAGAAGGGGCAAGGGGCACCCTGCGCTTTTCAGGAGGCTGCTCTCACACTCCCAGCCTGGCTCAGCTGCTGCTCTCTCTGCAGCTCATTCCAACCAGGACGGCTCTGACACAACCAATACTGGAGAAGAAAGAGCTGCAGCCTGCAGAAGCGAAGGGCTGGGATTCGAGCAGTCAGCACAGCTGTGCTGGCTTTGAGGCTCACTTGTCAGAGCAGAACAGGATCAGAACAGAGCAGTGCCTGAAACAGAACAGAGCTTAAAATATTTGAGTCCCCTTAGGAAAGTGCACTAATGAGGCAGTCCGTCTGTAAGATCTAATTCCAAGCAATAGGCACACTGGAGAGCTCTGCTCACACCCACAAGTCAAAGGACAGGAATAATCTCCTTCTCAAAAAGCCAGCAGAATTTCTGTAATGAAAGTGGAGAAAACGAAGCGGCACAAACTAAGCTCAGTTTTGCAAGTCCGGGATGGAACACAGGACCCCACTCCCCATGGGTATTTGTCAGCAGTTAGCGTGCATCCTGCATTTATTAGTGACACAACCCGTTTTGCTCCTCTGAAAAGAAAAATCTTGGCCTTCTGTTGGAGCATGAGTTTGCAAAGAGCCTAGGAGATAGCTGGGAGGCTGCAAAATAATTACCCGAACCAAAGAGCTGAGGAAAACAATGCCCAGGACTCAAAAGTGCAGAAGAAGCCAGCTGCACTCCAGATGTGGGAGGTGTGAGTTAAAGGGGACTCCTTGGCTTAACCTTGATTAGATAATTGTGAAAATAATGGCAGGAAAGGTCACCTGCTTGCTTCTGCCCACACAGCAGTGCTGAGGTTTCCAAAGAGATAAGCTGACATCCACGTGAAATCATTTTGGACAGCAAGAGACTCAGAGAAACGGCTCCTCCTGGGAGGGCCTGGAGAGGAGACCTCTGGATGAGGCTCTTGGGATGTGCTGGTGCTGGGCTGGCAGCTGGGCAAGATGGTCTCGAAGGCCTCTGCCAACTCCGATGACTCTGTAGCTTCCCCTGAAAAGGACAGGAGTTCAGATACCCCTCTGCACACATTTAAACCTCCCCCTAGCTGCCTTTCAGATGGCAGAGACCAGCAACACCTGACTGGGACCTGTGCTGAATGCATCCATTTTAAGAGAATAGCATAAAAACCTTATTTTAGCAAATCTGGAGCAAAGTATATAAAAATTCTTGGCACTTCAAGGGAAGAAAATTTCTTCCCTCTTCCTGATTTACATCTGACAATAATGCCATAATGCATACAATACACAAAATGCTCTTTTATGGTCTAGAAATACTACACAAATAAAGTTTGAAATCTTCCTGTGGAACTGAAAATGTGCAATCAATGAAAGCCCAACAGTTAATCAATGGTAGTTTCATCAGTGATTACTTTATGTAAGGGCAGCCTTCCTCAAGTCCTTGATTTAAAAACTAGAAGTTAATTCAAAGCAACATGAGGCAGCCAGAAAAGCACTCTGCCACCTAAAAAGTCACATATTTGAAAGTTATTTTGCATCCAAAAGAAAGCCTACTGCTAATAATCAATCACCACAAAAGTAGCAGAGCATTTGATAATAGACCCAAAAATTAACGTATTCAAAAAAATGTGTTTTCCAGGGGACGAAAAACAACAACCTTTTAATATTTGTAGAAGTCTGGTAAAATAGCAATTGGTACAGTGAAGCTTGCAACTAGCAAGAAAACAATGAGTGCCTTCCTGGCTCTTCCCCTTAATTATCTAACATTCATAAAGTCTCAGTATTTCAGACAAGTTTAAATGAAGACATAATTCTCTCTGAAATTCAGAGGCATTATCGGATAAACAGAATTAATCAACACTCGAAATCGTTGAATGCTATGGATTTTAATTCCAACAGCAGCCTTCATATCTGCCCCTAACAATGTAATATGAACAGGTTTTTTTTGTAGTTCCGTGAAAGTGCAGGTCAATTTGTAACCTATTCACTGTTAAAACAGAAACTTCAAAAACACCCACATCAGAGCAGAGAAAACCTGGAAACAGCAGTAGGGTGAGCCTGCTTGGCTCGAAGAAACCTCTGCCAAAAAGGAGGAGAACACAACCCCAAAGTGATGGACAGCCTGGGAGTAAGCACTGGTGCAGCTCCAGCTGCCTCTGTCTCCAAAGTTCACGGATCAGCTGAGGCCAGGATATTGCAGAGAGTTTGTAGAACACGCACAGGGACAGATCAGCTCTGCAGCCAAACAGCAAAGGCAAATACCTGCAGCACTCCTGCTGGGTTTCAGTCCTGCTCGGTTTCTCAATATCCCTTTTTGTTGCCTTTTCTACTTTTCGTCACACTCCTGCCATGGGACAGAGGGTAACCTTTGGCTAAAATTGAAGGAGGAAAGATTAATTTTGCTTTAACAAAGAAAGGTTAAATGTACAGAACATGTACCTCGAAGCCCATCCACTCCAAAGCGAGTTCTTCTTGACCTATTAGATGTATGTCCAGAAGAGTTCCTGTCTTAAATGCAAAGACACCTGTTAGTAGATAAATAATATAAATGCTCTATTTTTTCCCTAATTCTCAGATTCTTTATATCATTCTATGTCAAGACTAGAGAAAAAAAAACATTCCTGAACACCTGATATTTTCCTTTAGCAGGAACAACACTACTGTGAAAGTAAAATTGTGCAAGTCAGTCTTATTCAGAGAAATGGGTTCTATAGTTAAAAAATTCACTTTATTGTAGCGGGCAAAAATGTAACATTAGGAACACTTTATTTCTGGTGGAACTAGGTCATAGCTGCACATTTACAGGCATAAGAACAGAAGCTTTAATAAACAGGATTATTCCTACCAACGTTGAAAAGAACATGACTAATTACATCTAAGGTAATTAGAACTATCCAGAATATTTAAATGAAACCGGTGATCAGAATTTATTCTATTTTTTAATTTCCTTCATTCTGCAACATGCTTTACCCCTCTGGAATGAAGTACTGGTGCACACTTGGAAGGTGTGCTGAACAGCACTCAAACAGAAGATTGTATTTGTTCTTGGATTTGCTAAAAGGAAGAACAAAGGCAGTCACAGGTGAGGGATACACACTTTGCTCTGTGCCCTGTCACAGCTGACGACAACCAACAGCACTGTTTCTATAGAAATTGAAAAAGAATAAATTAAAGCTGTTTACAAGATCAACAAGGCAGTTTAACTACCAGTGAACTCGAGGCGCTGCTTCAGAGTGGTATTCAACCCTCCAACCCACTGCTCTGCCAAATGCCTTCACCTTGCCTGGTGGGCTGGCAACCACCAGCCCTCACCTGGGACTGCTCCTCCTTTCTGTCTCTTATGGGTATGATTTAACCCTCTGCTTGCCAGAGTTCCCCCTGCCCTCCCCAAAATACAACTTGGACAAAATTTAATGTTAACTTTTCAAAAATTCTCTTCCCCCTGGCGTTTGTCTTTTTATTTGCTCACTTCTGAATAGATTTTTCTTTCTACTTTTTTTTTTTTTTTTTTTTTAATGATGTCATGACTGATCTCTATCTGGGAAATTAGAAAATAAGAAAAAAAATGTTATAAAATCATGCACCACCTGCAATTTTCCAATAAGAAGTAGCAGCTCCTCCTACCTGCCACTGGAAGTAGCTACTCAACATTATTAAGTACCTCCAGTTCCCCACAGCTAGACAAATCCCAAAGTACCTCCTTTACTGTGTTTTTTTATTGATGAGGTTTGTCATTTTATGGGATGTGGTACAATAGAAAGCAATTAAGTCACTGATGCACACAAATGTTACCTTTTTGCAATGCGTCAGCAGCAATAATCTGCTTTCAAATATGCTGAGAAGCAGCTATAAACCTTCTCCTGCCAGAGGCAAGCTCTGGTGAGCCTCGTTGTGCTAAAAGTTCCTCGCAGAAGGTTTTGCTTAAGGTCTGCATTCATCAAAAATAGCGATAATTAAGGTGCACAAGCAGCTCCATTTTGGCATAGCTCAAAGAAAATAGCCACTGAATCATCTCTCAGCTTTCCAAAACAGTTTATTTGATCTCTTTAGTGGCTCTGTGTGAGATGAGAAGCTTGAGGAAGGCATGAAGGCCAGGTACTATTTTCATGCCTTATTCATCTCAGGAAAGAGGTGATTAGCTGGGTCACAGGAATCAAGGAACCCCAGGATTTTAACATTCCAGCTGCTAGCGGAACTCCTCTGAATTGAACATTTTCAGACCCCTGATTTCAGTCGGGATCAAAGCCTTTTTCCCTTAACCTTGCTGAAAGTATCACTTTTGACTTCACCAGAAGCAGAAAGAAATGAAAGTCTGATCCTCTCCTCAACCTTTACAAGTCAGCTAAATAAAAGGTATTACAGCATGCAATAGCCTGAAGCAGTAATATTCATTGAAATGAAGAATTTTTTCCCCCAAGTACAAGAAAACACTTGATATTTGCTGAAGGAAATGGAAATATTTCATGGAGCAATTTATAGAAGCGGCATTTTCACTGGAAACAATCTGAACCAAATCATTCAATCACAATTTATATCTAGAAGTGAAATGTTGGACAGATTAAAAAAAAAAAAAAGGGACCTCACGCACAAAACTTGTTTCTGAATAAGCTGAGGCTGTAAACTACGGCCGTCATTCATGGAGAAACAACTTCCAGGGCCAGTAATTCCAGCAGTGACAGCCTGGCCTGGGGGACTGCAGGCATCAGGCAGGAAGCACAAACTACTCTGGAATAATTTTGATTCCAGTCGCAGTTTATGGCCCGGTGGAAATCACTTCATTTCTATCTCAGGTTTTTTTTCATTTCTATGAAGAGGAGGATGTGCATTTTCCTATAAACCTCTTTCAGAGGGGAGGTGGGCAATTACAACTCACAAAGCTTTTCGAGGTAACAAATGGCTTCGGATCAAGCTGTGTGTTTTAAAAAGCCTGCCATTTCCATAAATCTGCCTCCAAACAGCTCATGGCACCAGAAAAACTAACCTGGATGTTGATTACACTTTCAGACTGAAATAAAAATGACCTAAGGAAGTACAAATTAATTGTTTCAATATCAAACATTAACCCTCGCTGCGGCTGGGGAGGAATTTCTCAGCATCAGTGTGCAGGACCACTGCAATTAGCACCACTGCAAGCTCCCAATTTAGCAAATATTCCCACTCCAGGAACTCTGGTGTGTGTATATGTGTGTGTATGTATTTATACACACACATGTCTCCCAGATGAGTTTGTCAATTATTTTTTGCATTATTTTTGGTACACATATATTTCCATTTCATGTTTTACATAATATAAACACACAGATGGAAACTCAAACATGTCAAAAAATATTCCAGCCAGTAACTCTGAGATACTGCTTTGCATTTTATACCAGCCTTCATTTTTATCTTTTCTCCTAAAGCAATTAGCAAACAGTTGTTTCATAAGCTGACAAGGTAGGAATAGTAGTGAAACTTTACTAAACCTAGAGCTGTCCTTCAAACTTCAATCATTTATTGGAGTCGAAAGGAGTTGCAGATTCTGTGCACAGCCAAAAATTAGATGCAGGACTTGCAGGGCACAATTCCTCTCATATCACCACCCTTCTCCTGATGTGCAACTTTCCCCTTAATAACTATAGAGGGACTCTATGGTCACGTAGTTCTTCATCTGGGAACTGCAGATAACTGGGAGAATCCTTATTCTCCCACTTTCTGTATCTTCCAGTCTATTTATCCATGTGACCACGGCAGGTTAAACATGGCCAATATCAGTCTCAGAAGTAAATTTATCGTCGTACTTGGATTAGTCATCACCTAGGGGTACTGAACGTTTTAAGCATAAGATCGTGCTTTTTCATACTCTTTTATTGTTTTATTTATACGTACCACTGTTCTCTAAAAATGCATTCACCTTGTGATTATTTCTCCATTGACTGAAGAGCACAATGACAATAAAGCCTGTACATTTTTTTCAGTATATTGAGCATATTCCAATGACCTCAGCCCTTCTGTCTATTAGCAGCTACCTACAGAAGATACTCAGTCTACAGTGAATGGCTTGAGAAAGTGAAAAGCACTTACTTTGTCCCCCGAGACCAAAACCTTCCAATCCCTACTTTTAAGTCGCTCTGGGCTGGAGACACGATTCCATTCTCCTAAACAGCAGCACCATACATTGCTGAAATTCCACAGGGTCATTCCTTATGTAAATTCTCATTAGGAGAGGCTTGGGTAAGGTTACATTTGCAACATCCCTCTCCAGATTCTGTATTTTAAAATCCAGCTCTGAGGCTAAAGCAGCTCTTTCATTAACTCACAAATGCCAGACACAACACTTGGCTTGGCAGCCACACACAAGTTTTTTGGAATGTTTACAGACAAAAATCCTTTCCCTTGACCAAAACAATAAAAGGAATTATACCCACAGCTTTGGTCTGAAGATTTCTACATAGGACAGCTGGAACAGAAAGTTAATGGAAAGTCAGCATTGGTTGACACGGCTCCATGCAACATCCCAAACCCATTGACCTTCTGAGGGTAATGTGGCACCACTATTCATTCCAACTGTGGACATCTCAAGAGAGAAACTCACAGCATCATTTCTCTTAAATGTTATTTTTTGGGCATTGCAACACAAAGGATGTTTGTAGAAATGGAAATAATTAACAGATTTAAATTAAACCACAGTTAGAAAGCCATTAATATATTCACTTTCCACAGATTTTGAGCTAGATATTGAGCTAAGTATGATTCTCTGGCCCCAAAGTGGCAAATTAGTTTCCACTAAGTGATCTAATACTAGATTGAACGGGTCAGTTGTTTGTAAAATGTGATTATAAAAAAAAGAAAGAAAAAAAAGTAAATTTCCTTTTTGCTTGTTATAACAAAACGGCTTAACACCTTGACGTGGCACTTAGTGCAGTGGTTTATATGGTGGTGTTGGTTCAAAGGTTAGACTCAGTCTTGGAGGTCTTTTCCAACCTAAATGACTCTGACTCCACAAGTTGGATTCATTTTGATTACACAAAGGACCCTGCTATGTCCCTGGGTTCTAACATTTTCCAAAACGAATAAGCATTAAAGAACAGACATGAAGAAACTTGGTTGATCTCCTAAAGGATACTGTTTTGGCAAAATTTTCTTGGCATATAAGTGTTTTTGGAAACTCCTTCGCACAGACCGTGGGACCATGCGCAAACTGAAAACCCCCATGGCAGCGCTGTTGGTTAACTGATGCCACTGCGGCTCTTAAGCACCACAGCGAAGAATTGCACAGAGCAAACCAAGAATTCCTGAGAAAAAGGCTTGTCCAAGTTCCCATCACTCACCCTGCCATATTCCAGGGGAATGTGCCAAGTCCTGGACCCGTCCTATTGCAGGGAAACGCACTTTCTTCTTTCACGTTTGCTCTGCTTTACACGAAATTGAAGGCAGGCCTCCCATCCTAGATAGCTTCACTAATTAAGCTAATTAGCTCTTTGGATCAGATTTCTTCCCCTGAACTGATGGATATTAGATTATTTAGAACACAGTCAGCTGCCAGGAGGCAGTGAGATGATCTATCCCCTGAACAGCCAGTTCAACTCAGGTGGGACAGGAGTTTCACCTCAAATCCCGTTATAAACGCAGAACCGCTGCACTACAACATTCTGTGCAGTCCCCAAAACAGAGCTGTGCCCAGTTAACCCATAAAGACATGCCCTACAATCACACAGAGTGTTTCCACATACAAGAGAGGTCTAAACTGGAAAATAAAAAATATAGAACCCTAAATCATTCTAACATATAAGCCAATCTGCTAAACTGAATCAACACAAAAGCAGTAAAGACAGCTATCACAAAAAGACACAAAACATGGTGCAGACTTAAAATCTCTGAAGACAACTGGAGTCATACTTAGCTTAAATTACAGTTTCATTTTAATTTTTACTTTGTACGTATGCATGCACTATGGATAGCCCTAAAAATTATTCTTTGGTCTAACTAATATTAACCAAAATATTTTAAATTGCAAACTATAATGAAATGCCATTTTACAGTTTGCAACTTTACTTACAAATAGGAGTAAAGATATTTTTAGACAGAATAAAATAAGAGTCCTCTATGTTAAATTATAATTTCAACACATCCTGTAAGAAAAGGGAAAATTCCTACTCGTTTGCACACTTAATTCAGAACTCTTACAGTTTAGCTGGTGGTTACCTGAAGCACAAAAAAAAGACATTATTAGACCTCCCATGACAAAATGCTCATATTTACATCATGCTCACAGGCAACAGAACCGAAAAAAGGTTAGGTAATATTGCAAATATTAAATTTATCATGTTAATACAAATATACTCTTCAGAGGAAATCACTGTTTACGTTTTTAATAGTGTAAACAGTTCCTTTGCAAAGGAACATTTGTGGATCTGAAACATTTTTCAGTTTCCTGTGACAGAACTCACCGGCTAAAATGTGAATATTTTATAGTAGAGGGTGCTTTAGTATTTGGTATTTGCTAAGGAAGGATTCTGAAGTTAGGATGGAAATTCTAATTCGCTTAAGAGTAAGAAAACAACCACAGAATAAAGGGGCAATGGAGATAAAACTGAGAGGGGGAACTGTAGGATCTACCTCTTTTCGACTTTGGGTAACTCCTCCGAGTACCTGACTGTCACTCACCTGGCACACTAAATAATGGTTGTCCAAAGTGATGGAGACATTCAGGATCCATGCAGGCGAAGCGTTCCCATGAGATTCAACAGATCCATTTCCAAGTCCAGTGCTATGAAATACATCGGCCATTCTAAGATTTTCTGTTTGCTGCTGGGAGACAGGGAGAGATATGGATGGAGTTGGTTGGAGGAGATTTTTTTTCAATTTCAGCGGGAAAATTAAGTTCTTTGGAATATTTTCCAAATTCTTTGCATGTGTACTTCCTACATTTTCCAACAGCATTTTTATGCCTCATTTTCAGAAGTTCATTAATAAAAATGCTAACCCTATGGGCAAAATGCAGTCTAAACTGCAAGCTATAAATCCCTGAAGCAAAAAATGCACGTTGAACAGTATTCCTTGGGAAAATGGCAGTAAACAGTATCAGACTCATTCCTGTGATAGACCTCTTTCCACAGACAGCCTCTGTCTTCTGATAAGTCATTAGAAAAGATGACATGTGTATCCTGGCACAACTAGGTCCTAGGGAGAAGCTGACAGATGTTACACTATAAATCAGTTCTGATGCACACTGTGTTGCCTCCAGAGGCATCTTCTGGTCTTCCACAAAAGGTTACTGAACCATATATAATATAAAAATGCAGATACAATTGTAAGGAATAAATGTAAGGCTCTGTTCTACCCCACTTAGAAAGTCTAATGCATGAATAATGTTCCATCTGCACAGTGGTCAAATGTGACTGAAATTGATTTTAGATGTACCACATGGAGCAGCACAGAGCTTAACAAGCTTAGTGACATCGGGGACCTTGTCAGGAATCTGTACAAAATTCATGATACAAGAAATTTGTATAAATGAGAATCTGGGACAATGAAGAATGGGGGTTATATTATGAGAAACTTTTGTACCAAGTAATCAAAACGAATCACATACCACAGGCATTCTTGAGTAGAAGATAACAAAGTTTAGTCACATTAAATTTATAATAAACACGTGAAATATGTCAAATGTGCAGCTACATATCCTGACCATTAACTTTTCTGGATGCATGAATAAAACGTGAGCAATGGGAACAAAACAGTCTTCTGCTAACATGTTTAGCTGGATAGACTTTTTTTCTTTTTTTTTTTTTCCTGCAGCTTCAATCTTTCCACTGCTTACCTTCATCAGGATCAGGGTAGTGTGTCACACCTGCATCTGTGACAATCTGGAGTGGCTTTAGGATTCCACATACCACTTCTAAAATTCTAGACAACGATCCAATGACATCAGGTGATTCTGTGGAAGAAATAAAGAAGATTAAAAAATTATTAAAAGAATGAAAAAGGCTGTAAATAAAAAAAGCAGTAAAATAAGCCGTCTAAATTTTGGAAATACCCTATGCCAGAACTGGTACATTTATTCATTAAAACCTCATGATCAACAAAAATCTTTCAACACGCGTTCATGAATATTTTACCTTGCACCTGACCAATTATTTTCATCAATATGTAAATACCATTGACGATATTTACATCCATGTGCATTTGTTTTAACACGTGAATGACATGAGAACTGAGAGGCTGTGGATGCAGTTTAGCTGCTCAGGAATAATAAATGGAGGAGACCAAAGCTTTTCCCTCACTTCCCTATGAGATGATGATGGTTTCAGAGCTCAGGCTGTGAAGTAGACTCACAAAATATGTCTGAACCAATATGTTCTGCTCAGGAAGGCATTCAGGCACCACAAATTCATGAACTAAGAGGTCTGTCAGCCTACCAATTTAATACAGTGATTTATTTTTACATGTGGCAATGACATTATGAGCCACATAATATTTTGCTTTGAAAGAAAACAAGAGCAGTATTTTTCAAATTGGGTTAAAATTTATACATTCCCACCATAATGTCTCAAGATGCTTTTCACTTTCAGATTTTGATTATGGAACCCATAGAATTTAAAGACAAGCAACTGAAATAAAAGTTAATATAATAAAACCAGTTAAATGTTTCTTTCTACTGTCAGTCAGTTCAATTTTCACAGATAGGAAACAGAAATAATTCAAACAGGCACTCGCTCAGTCTCCTTTTCTGGATTTTAACACACTTTGTTTTGCATTCTTTTAAATGCATCACACTTTAAAGTGGTTAGGGATCATATTCCTTGGCACATAAAGATTCCTCAGTATAGATTTATACAGAGGGGACTGCAGCAGCTTGAAGGATGGAAGCTAATAACATCAGCACAGCATGCATATCATTTTGTGCACAGAAACTTGGCAAGACTAAGAGTGTTTTTAGCAGAATGTGGCTATGCTAATACTCCCTCCTGTGAATAGCTCCTTTCCACTCTATAATCAAGATCGCCAGGCAGCGATCTGAGATGGCTTTTCACAGAGCTGCTTTCAAAAATGAAATTATCTTCATTATTACTAATTTTATTAAAATAAATTGCCTTGGAGTTTAGTGCTAATTACTGTCCCTGTCATACAGCCCAAGAAGGGGAGGTGGAGAATCTTATGCAACAGAGTCTCAAAGATGCAGGCCACCACCTTGCAGAGTGAGGAAATGGCTTCTAATAACCAGAATAAAAATCTTGAGCTGAAATGTCTCCAGTTGCAATTACCTCACAGCAGAACACAACACATACTTTCCCTTTATTTTAAACTCCAATCATACTACTTTTGTGTTTGGAGACAACTTCAAACTAAATAGTACCATTTCTCTACTGTGTTTTACAAGTTGTCAACAGGCATACATGGCTGACAAGCATGACAACCCACACGTGAATTTTGGCATGCCTGGGCTTTTATTTCCTCATTTTGTAAATAAGAGTTTTTATTGAAATACTACTGAAATGATACATATGAAAATCCATTAACTCTCAGAAGCTTCTGCCCTGCTCTGACCCCCAGATGAAGGGTTCAGGAGCATAGGAAAACTCACTGGCCTTGATTCCTGCTATCGCTCGAGAGCAGGCCAGATAAGCTCTTGCATCAAATTTAAGGTACTTCAGCCTAAAATCACCTGCCAAGGGCTCAACCAGAGGCTTACTGTCCGAGACAGCCTTGTCCTACGGGTCACAGCTCGATGGCAGCAGTACCTGAGACAGGAGCTCTGACACAGCCCCTGCACCCCCTCCCCAGGATGACTTCTTCAGGATTTATCTGTACAATCAAGGCCCAAGATGCTGTGAGCAGTACCCTGAAGAGATCAGCTTGATGAGACTGAAACCCACTCAGGGGCTTATGGAAAACCACCACACTAATAAGAGCTCATCCCCGCAAAAGCCAGCAATTTTGAAAATGACTGGTTTTTTTCTCTGACCTTAAAAGTCATGAGAGAAAGAAGCTGGAGACAGCTGAAACGCATCCCAACCCCACAAAATCCTAATTCATGCTGTTTCATTCAAAGAGAAGTCCCACAAGGCTGTCTGCATGAGAAGAGGGGAATGTGGAAGCTCCTGCTGCTTTTAGTGCCTTTCTATAAACTACAGTCAGCAGAACTAAACAGTATTATACATCATTTTCCACATCAACATAGTTTAGTAACTGCTAGGTAAGAGAAAGAAAAGTTAAAGGAGGAAATACTTTTTTTCCATTCTCTCTTCCTCTCTCCCCTCATTCCAGCACGAAGCTGATCAGTAAATCCCAGGGCTTGCTTAGGTAAAAAATTAAGAAAGAATTTACAGAGAAATCACTGTTTGCGTACAGGTGTAAATATTATTTTAGCTCAATGGCGAGCCAAATGCAGCACAAACCACCAACTATTTGAAAACAGCTACCACTTAAACAGTATTGCAAGCAGATACGTTACACTGTACACCCCTGGGACGCTGGGGATTGAAAGTAAAGAGCATATGGATCTGCAGAAACACCACCTTCCTCATTCTTTGGGGTTTTAAACCCAAAGGATTTTTTTAAGATACTCTATGCAGTGAATACTTCAGTTTTATGAAAGACCCACCCTGTATATTTAAAGGGACTTTAGAAATGTCTAATTAAAGGTGGGTTTAGAGATATCTATTTAAATAATAGAACACTTATTTTTCTCACAGTTTGAGAAAGCAAATGGGAAGTTTCATTAGATAAGAAAAATGAGACAAAATGACAAACACCACATCCATCACAACCTCATTCAGTTAATTAAAATCAGATGCTCAGCTGAGTAATTTTAATTAGTAGTACTGGACATATTTTCAAGTTGTTTGGAATCAGGAGTTTTTAATAATTTATCCTCATTTCTTGGAACCCAGAAGTATATTTCACTCTTGGACTTTAAATGTCTATGCCCATAAATTTTACCCATGAAGCATGAATTATTGTAACAGTTTGTTCACAATTAACAAGTGACTAAATAGGAGTTGAACAGGGCTAGCAGTGTGTTAACCACAGCTCTTCACTGGAAGCTCGATGGAGTCAGAGTACATTATTTCCTTTTTTCTTAATCAAATCTCAAGTGCAGATCTCCTGTAAAAGCACTTTTTCTTTTCAGGTGAGTTAAGGTTGCACTTCAACTCACTTACAGGATTCCCAAGGGACTTCATGAAGTTGTTTTTTCATCCAGAGTGGTAGCTGTACTTTTGACCTCAGCAAGTAACAAAAATACTGACTGACTTCTTTTTCTTAGAAGGAGAAATGGATATTGCTTGATAGTCTGTTAATTGAGAATTTGTTATCTTGTAAAGTGTAACTTCTTGAGAACAGGAGACACGAAGGCACACAAATCCTTTTCCTCAGTAATATAGGTACCTATACATGTTTTGATCTGGCAACTGCTCATTTTGAACAGTAAATTGTAAAGGTTTCTCACAGCTGTCTTAAATGACATCTATCCTGCATTCTCAGCTGAATTATACCTAGCTCATAACCACCTAATACAAACCAAATTCTTTCACTGCTAAAAATGGTGCTAAAATTGCTAGTTCAAGTACTGAAGGCAAGGAAATGTCCCCAGGGTTTCCTGTTCAACCTTGGTTTACCTCCAAGGCACCATTAAATACTGTTAATTTTTAATAGGCTACTAATATCCCAATTTTCTTCCCACTGACTGCATTACTGGGGAGTCACTTTCCCACTGAAGCAGCAGCAGGCTCCATTTCAGCTGATATCAAGTGACTGTTACAGAGCACCCAAAAAAACAACGCAGAGACTCGTGCTGAAAGTATCAGAATTCCTCCCTCAGCCTAGAAACCCTCGATTTCTTTACCATCACACAACTCTGAAGCACAAAGGGTTTGTCAGAAATGTGCCACCACGTGCAGAATTGTCCAGCCTGATGCAGTGGATAAAACAATGTATTCACTGTTTACGTAATCCCCAGTGCTGGCCACGTGCTGCTGCTGCTGCTGCTGAGATTCTCATGCATCATTTTGGTTTAACAGTCAATCTTGTTAATATTCTTATAGGGAAAAAGTAAAGTGCCACTGTATTAAGTCTGCCTGCATGAGAGCTCAACCTGAAAGCACAATGTTCCACTTGTTCCTGGGGAACATCTGTGGAGTATAATTATAATTAAGCACGTCTTGAATATTAATTGTTCTAATGTCACTGATGTAATGTCCTAGGATACACTGAATCAGTTCTGTTTCAAAGTACTGTTTTATTTAAGAGCTTTGCCAGATGTTCTAATCATTTCACTTAGATTTTTCCACCAGGAAAACAGTTGCTGAGACTTGTGAATCTTCTGCCTTTGCCAACTGTCAAGGAAATAATTTCATCCCCAAAGAGGAGGCAAAATCTCAAAGATTTTTTTTTTTTTTAAAGGAAAAAGAGAAGTGATGTTCCAGAAACATTTGTACTGCTGTTGGCTTAGAAAAGACTTTGCTGAGAACAACACAATTATTGTAATCTTGGGCAACAACGAGTCCTTTTATTCACTCATCACCTTAGGTTTTCATTTGCATCTTATTTTCCACCACATCATGCAGCAGAAATTCAGTGCAGCTTGTCTCAGTGTTATAGAGATTAGAAATGACCATTTTGGAGGACCACATCCTGAACCAATACCTCGCTGTATTTTTGCTGTCTTGAGTGATCATATGCCAGAAAAGAGCACCTGGGGATTCAATCCCATGACAACTTTTGTAATAGTGGAAACTCAACAACGGCTGAAACTAAAACATATTTTACAATTACTGATTCTGATATTCCCAGAACACTGAATCTAAATTCGCTTTCATTACTTCACAGTTGAACTACTTTAAACATGTTATTTTAGCTTTTTTGTAAAGAACAATAAAAGAAAGGCCTTCTCATCAAGGTTCAACAGTGACAGTGAATGACTGAAACATCAAACCAGGCCTCAGTTAGAAGCCTATTTGCTTGACATATTTGTTCTGAAATAGTCCTTTCAAAGAAACTACTTCAAAAAAACACTGCTGAATACTGTAGTAATTAAGGATTTGATCTCATAATGTGTCAAGTGCCTTTCAAAAAACAATCAGTTTTTTACTGTGTATTGTTCTCAGCAAGAATGCAGATTCCACGGAGGGGTTTAGAATGTTTAAAACCCACATGAGCTCAACACGGACTTGACAGGTTTGTGAATCTTGGGTTGGGCTGAGATGACCTCCAGACACCCCCTCCAGCCCCAGCCACCCCAGACTCTGAGTGAGGGGTTCGTTTACAGCTGGGCAGAGGCAGCGGCACCACGGCCTGGAGTGTTCCCATGGGAGTGGGACAAACCCAGGGCACAGCCAGCATAGGCTTGGGCTTGGGCTGGATGAGCTTTTGAGCAAGATTGTTTGAAGTTTATCCACAGGTAAGAAGACTTTTGATTAGAAAAGGTAACAATGGGCACATTTTTTCGTTTAACTATAGAACACCAAGCAGTGCTTGTCAAGTCTTAAATTCCAGTGTCCTCTTGCCAGCTGATGAAGAAAGAAGAAAATTAATTCCATTACCTCTGCTAATAGAACACGTTTGTCAGGGAGTAACTCGAAACAAATGAGCACAAGAAAAAACTATCAGGATTTACAGGCTGCTCTTTATAAAGCAGACTTGTGTTCTATACCATCGCCGTAATTTTCAAGCAGGTCTGACCTTGCAATCTCACAAGCTCTATTATCAAAATCCATTTTCCAATGACTGATTTGCAGAAGTTCACAGAATTACCAGCAAGGCTGGGCACCGAACCTGCAGATCCATGATTTCAGTTCCCTGTAGCTGCTCTCTCCCTTTGGGGACTTTGCAGCTGTCCTCACACCAGCAAAACAGATGGGAACATTTTTTATCTCAACAAAGCCAGTGAGCCTATAGTGCAGTTGCTTCCACAGAGAGCAAAGGTTCCCTTTAATGGGCTCACTGCATCCTCATTTCCATAATTAATTCTGTTAATCAAGAGGCTGAAGTTTAATCCTGCATCCTCATTTTCTGCCTAAACCAAAGACTGATGGCTTCACATCTCATCAAGGCTGACACAGGCACTGCTGAGCAAACCAGAAGTTTCCACCAACAGTAACAGTTCTGCTTTCACGCAAAGCCTGACTCACAGGAAGGAACATCATTAAGGAAAGAACACTAATCCTCCACGAACTCCCTTTTTTTTAATATTACCTTGCCATGAAACACATTCATCATCGAACTTTACCATTCTAGTCAACTACACTCATGATTTGAAATGCGTCCTGCTCGTCACTTGAACATCAAAGTGGAGATATGAAGTAATTTCTAATTATGAACAATCAGAAGAAGCAGCCAGTCTATTTCTTGATAAATATATTTAATATTAAAATATATTTTGCTTTTCAGAGGAATACACATCCTCTGTTCCTTCTGTTCTCCCTCTGTAAACAAGTTCCTTTGAATGTGCTACTGTGCTTAGCTGAGGTCTGAACTCTGTATGAGTTCCTCAAGTGGCCGAACAGCACAAAGATTGAAAAATTACAAGCAGTTGCTCTAGAAATTGCCCTAAAAATATCTATTTTTGTACTTAAATTGTTCTTAATTTTTCTTTCCCTCTCAGGAACACATGCAAATTGCACTTTAAAAAAAAAAATTCAAATAAATGTTAGATAACCACAAATAACACTGTGTGCACCCTGTCTCGTGTGACACTTTACTCTCAAGCATTGGCAGTTTGGTGTATTTTTTTTTTTAATTTCATGCATTATTAAGGACTCCTGATATGTAAAGCACTTAAAGGGATGCCTCTGACAAGACAACCCTAATAATAAAGAGCAAACTCCTAAATGCATAGAATAGCCACGAAAAATAAAATTTAACTTATGAATTAACATGTGGTTCACTACGTATTTTAACTCTGAAGCTTTAGAGTTTTATAACCATCATTATTTTATCCAAATTTCCCAAAGTATTTGTGCATTTTGTACCTCGAAAGCTGATAAACAACCTCCGTTTTCTAAATGGTGCTATTGACCTACCCCTACTCACCAAAGCAATCTCTAATTTAGTGTGATACCTCCCATGAGGCAGGCTCCACGGAGAAATGGAAAGGAATCCACCTTTGCAAGACTGCCAGTAAAATATATTTGGGTTTGGACAGTGTAAGCTTTAACAAGATAATTTGTTCCTCATTACCTTTATCCCACTCAATATACTCTCTCTTGTTAATTACACCAACATGTTCTCTCTTGCATAGCTCTCTTTCTTCAGCTAAGAAGAAAATGTGGTTAAAGCAGTAAGGCTGAGGAAAAACCAGCTAGGAAATGATCCTTGAGTGCAGTTCAAAGTGATCAAATTCTTATTGATTTCAAATTGTCAGAGGTTGACAAATGTCGCTGTCATGTCTGAGATGGGTAAAGAAAACAACACAGAGTCCAGGCTCAGGAACAAGTGGAAGTCCTTTAATAATTTTCTAACTACATTTATAGGACAGATGGCAAAAGTGTGTTGAGTGGCAATAGGTAATTGGTTCCTCGGCCACCCACCCCTTGAGAGGATTGGCCAAGTCCTAAGAGACCTATTCCAAAATATTTTCAAAGTCAAAGCCATAACAACCTTGCAAAACAACTTGCGGGTGCAAGAAGTTTATGGAACTGTGACCTTGTTTAAAATAGTTTACATAGGAAAGACAGTCTGCTCACAGAATATTGAGAAAAGGCTGAAGAATTTCTCTGCTTCCAGCTTTTTAGCGCCTACAAACACCCAAGTGTCTGTCTCTTGCCTTCTGATTTCACTACTTAATGCACCAGACTGACAGTTTTTAATGTGCTTACTTGCTGCCATCACTGTTGGACACACAGCAAATACTTCTAGAGTTCTTTTTGATGGAGGCATAATGAGAATGGAAATGGTATGTGCTAGTGAAAACACTTGTTTATTAAATGAAGGTACGTTCATATTACTTGAAATAAGTTCTCTTAAACTGCCTAAGCAGGAAAGTAGGTTTTAAATTTCTGTGTGGTCTTACAACTGCCATTCTCTGTACTTCAAGACTAAAAGTGGAAACTTTCTTAAGGAAGGCAGAAAGCGTCACCTTGTCCACGTCTGGAAGATGCTCCACAAGCAGCTGGCTCACACTTCATCCATCACCCTTCAGGGGGGACTGCATCAAACCCTGTGGGTTTGGTCCCCTATTGATCTGTAAACCCTTCCAGGGGTGCTGCTGGGGACCAGAACGAAAGAATTAAGACAGCAGTGGACAGTTTTGTCCACTACTGACCACACAGAGCGAACTTTGTTGGGTATCATTGCATTTTCTATTACAACCCACAGATGGCATCTCTCATTCTCAGCTCAGTACTGCAGAGCTCACTTCCCCACACAGGGATAAAATCACCACCACTGGAGCAATGCAGTTGCTGTATACAACGACTGTTTCAGCAAATTGAAGTTTATATTGTGATAACCAGTGGAAAGTTAAGGAAAACATAAATACTAAGGATGACAAAATGCTGATGGATTGGGCTGAACAAGCAACTGTGCTGCACACAGTAGCAGCGTGATGCAAGCGTGGGGTTCTCAGTGTCTGGTTATCAGACTTCTCTTTTTGCTGAGCACTTCCTCAGCATTGTTAACATTCATACCTCCATGTGAAAATCCGTAGGACTAAAACCATGCTGAAGTTTTGCCTGTTATTTTTCTAAACAGAATGACATTCTTAACAATTTCTTTCAGCTCACAAAAAAAAAGAAAAAAACAAAAAACACCCAAACAAAAAAAAACCCCAAATAAACAAAAAAAACCCAAAACAAAAACAAAACAAAACAAAACAAAAAATCCCACAAACAACAAAAAAAAACAACACAAAAATCTCCCCCAAATTCCCCTCCCTCCCCCAAAAAAAACCAACCCCACAATATGTGGTCGATATGCATATATGACCTATATTAAAATAAAGTCACAAAGTGAAATATTCAGAATTTTTGTGCCTGTCTAGCAGTGAAGAGAACAAACAAAATTGATTTTTTTTGCCTCTATTATTATTTTTTTAATCTAGTCTTTAAATATAATAATCTAGTATTTTCATCATGGTGAGAAACATCTAGAAATGTCCTCATATTTAATGAACATGGCTGAGCATTTTTAATCAAATAGAGGAAAAATATTTCATGAAAAAAAAAGCATAAATGAAGATACAAATGATTCAATCAGAAGTCTAAAAACGTTGACAAAGTGCTGGAATCCCAGCATACAATCTGAGTCATGTAAGAACAAAGACCTTATGATTCAACTTCAAAGAATTAATCTTAAATAAAAAAGTGAGTTACCTGACATAGCAGCTTTGACAGCCCATGCTGTCAGCTCTGACACTACATAAATTAGTCTAATCCAAAATGAAAAGGGTATCATTCAATCTTCTCTTGCCTAAAAGACCTTGAGCTCTTATTAATTTCTTAATAATGCCTGCAAGTTATTCCTATAGAAAATGATCTCCCTGCTCTTGGTTACAAAAAACCCCCAAAACCAAACTCCAAAATTCCAACTAGATATTTTTCTGCTTTTATTTTCCATGGAGAGCCACAAAACTTCCCCTAAAGTTTGCAGAACTTGCAAGTCAAGGGCAGAACAGCATGTGCCTTTCTGCAGTGACATCCAGGCAGGAGCCTGAGCCCTCTGTTGCTTGCCAAGAATTGAGAGGATTTGGCCTGTGAGAACCCTGCAGGGTGGAGTGAATTCAATCTGCACTCGGCTTTGTCAAATTGCTTGCACATCTTGCTGCTGCACAGAGATAGGGGTGCACATTGAGTGTTTAATCTGCATTCAAATGCAGAAGTCCCCGTACAACGAGGCTTTCTTTGAATTAAAAAGGTGGAGAGTAGTGGTGTCTACTCCAGGCAGCAACCCATTTGCTCCCCTCTGCCTCTTAAAAGATCAGCCCAAGCAGTACTGAAATCAGAGAAGTTCAAGACCATTAATTCCTCTCTGGGACCACATTTCAGATGAATGTAGCCCCACTGCAGCCTGGTGGCAGTGGGCTTTGGGTAGCGGGAAACACGGCCCCAAGGCTGTCACCAGCAGGGAGTAACCCTAAGCTGAGGAACTTACTCCAAGCACATTCCAGAAAAGCTACCAGAATTCATCAGTTTTGTATTTGTTTTGCAGCACACCTCACAATAACTTTCCCTCAGAACATAAACCTGTTATGTGTAATCTTGTGCGAGTCTCTTGAGTCCTGGATTATCCCCCAGGATCCTCCCACATGCTTCAATCCCTGGCCTAGGGAATGCTGGAGGATTAAACTCAGTCTGAAATGGCCCTTGGATATACAAAATGCTACTTGAATACACAAGGCTAGTTCTTACATTTTTATCATGGTTTAATTTGAGAGCACTGTTTTCTTGTAGAGTTTTAAGTTCCAGAAGGGAAGTTTTCAGTAAAATGGTTCCAGTTTTGGCTGAAAAAGGCACTGATACTTGAGACCTAAAGGAGCAATCAGGATCTTCCAGACTGAGTTGATGTGTAGAATACACACAGCAGGCTTCAGTCATGACTCTCAAACACAGCCTACAACTTGGGTTTAACATACAATGCCACGCACAGAATTGAATATAATTATCCCCAGTACAAGAAAAATCTGTCCAATCCCTTACAATCAATTACAGTAATCCAACAAATATGCTCTTCCATAAATCTCATTTATAAAATTAACTTCAGCTCGCCTGTCCATAAGTCTCTGTAACAGGGACTGAAAGCACCCACAACAATAATCAATATGCCACATTGCAAAGTTAGATGCAGGAAATAAGTAAAGATATTTTCACATATCATATGAAAAACATCCTGAAATATGCATAAAGTCCATACGAACCAGCAGGAAATACAGACAAAAATAATGAAAAGGGAATAGATTCTGAAAGTGAAAAATATCTAATGTACTCAAAGAATCAGAAAAGCAATCTGTATGGTGGGAGAAACTTGAAGAAAAGCATCCTTACAGCCCACAACTCCTGCCTCAGGAAAGGCTGCATTTGCTGAAAAATACACCAAAAGAGGACCAGGATCAACTTTGCTTTGAGTGAACTTTTCCCTGCTCTGCTCCTAAGATCTGGGCTACTTTTTCCTTTCATTGCTCCCTCCCATCTGTTCTGGAGCTGCCGTATTTTCATGCTCCCTGCCATCCTCACCTTGTTCTGCTGCCCTCACTGTGGCTCCCCTGCGCTTGACTCTCCCTAACTGCCAGGACGCTGCCCATAAACGCTCCTTTCCCCCCAAAATAAGTTCATAAACTGTCTCAAGGAATGGCACACTGGAGGCTCCTAGAGCACAGGTGCTCTGAATCAAGGGAGCTGCCTGCAAGACAGAATTATTCTCCTCCCCTGTTTCTGCAGAGCAGAAACTTGCTTACAGAAAAGCGACAGAGAACTCACTTACAGGAAAACAGAAAGACTCTGCAGGCAGGGTACTCTTAGGTGAACAGACTGAGGTTAATCTGAGAGAACATCCTTTGGAGAGACCTCAGCCACGGAGCCCTGGTCCTGCTCTTGGACATACAAGCAGCAGCAGCAGCGCTCTGTGCTGAGCTAACCACTTCTATTAATGCCAGTGGGGACACAATTAGTGCTCTGCAGAACGTGCCTGGAAATGTCAGCTTACGTTTCTAGAGGAGAAATGTTTAAGCTATGAAGTCTGTACAGTCTAATACACAGAAACAGAGAGAGCAGTCCAGAAATTAGGAACAAGCGAGTGAATATTCAAATCTGCCATGTAAATTCCTTTAAAGATTCATACGTCTGTATTTAGATCCTTATATCCTTTCTAAAATCTGTTCCTAAATGAGTCACAAGAGACCAGCAAAGTTTAGATCTGATCTGCATTTACACAATATCCAGAAGCACAAGGGCAGTTTCCAAATTCTGTTCTTTCTGGGGATGCTAAGGAAAGAACCCACACCTTCAATTTGTGTTCAGTTTTGAGGCTCATCCACAGTGAATAAAATTGAAGGTAAATATGAAAGTGAATTTAAATTGTAAGAGTGACTGTCAGGACTTAACCCTTACCCTGACTGTGCTTTTGGGTTGGAAAGGATGCATTTACATAACCCAAAGATAACTCAATCTGCTTCTTTATCCAGCCTCAGCCAATATGGAAAACAACCTCTGCATGCTACAGCAGCCACGGAGCATACAAGGGTACTAACAACACAAAAACGTTTTCTATGTTTTCCCTTTGAGTGAATTTTCCCTCTTATATATCTTGAGTTGTTGTTCTTATTCTTTATTTGACTTAACATGAAGATGCCTGGAAGCAGCAAAATCTTTTTCTCTTCCTTATTCTACTGTCAGCAGCATTACTTTGACCTTATCAGACAAATTTATGTTGAAAATTTTCTCAAGCAGTATTCTCTCGTGAGCTGCTATAATGTGCATCTTTATATTATCTGGTGTAATTTAGATATGTGAGGAATTTCTTAATTATTAATTTTGTCCTGTTTTAAAAGTACATATTAAAAATTGAAAGAAATCCCTGGACACAGACATCTGTGTTGCACTTTATAAATAATACCAATAAATAAATATTAATGCTTATATTTCATTTATATTTCAAGATTAAAGCTATGAAGCCTGAGATTCCCAATAATTAAAGTTAAAATTGCCTAATGCTTCACAATAAAAATGTTACAGTAATTTTTCAGGTTGAAAGTACGAGGAGCTGCTGCTTGCAACACCATACCACAGCAAGAATGAAACAAAGGCACCTCTCATTTTGTGGATCAATGAAAAAAGAATCGTGTAATGACATTTACATCCTGTTAAAAGTGATCTAGTGGCAGCAGAGGTCCACAAAGCTGTCAGATTACATCTGTTCAGTAATTATTTCAATAGTATTTTTGATATGCAACAAAAGGAAAAAAATATGAGTGTGGATGCAGAAGTCTTCAAAAGACTATAATGATGCACAAATTCAACCAAATTCCAGTTGAAAAGTCTTAAAAGCTCTTCCTTTAAACAGCATTAACATGATTTAAGTGATGTTATAGAATTCATATGAGCCAACTTAGTCTTTTTTCAAAGTCCAAAGGCAACTTGGTGCAGTTAATCTCACATTTGCAGGCAGGCTGCACCTGGAAATAAAAACTTTATTCTCACACGAGAAAATTACCCGCAGTATAAAATGTCAGTCTACAGCCTGCAACTGCCTCCGCCCAGCACCGCATCTCCTGCAGTCCTGTCTGAGCACAGAAATAATCCATGTTTTTAAAAGACCTGCTCAAAGCCTAAAGCGCTCCATGAAAAGGAGTCGAACGGAAAAAGGTGTTCAAGGAGGCACCTGGGATTGTGTCCGTCCGGTCCCTTCTGAGAGGCCTCTCCAGAGAGGCAGAAGCCCAGCTCAGGAAACACAGGCTCAGAGGAAGCACTCGAAGCTCATCAGTTTCCTGGGCACTCCGGCGCTGCCCTTCCCTGCCCTCTCACATCCATCAGCACATCCCAGGGCCGTGCTCAGTGCCGAGGGCGCGGAGCAGCTCCTCAAAGGCTGCGAAGGGACAACGGCCCCAGGATTAGGGAAACACCACCATACTCCTAAAAACAATTTAAAAAAATAAAATAGAGGTAAAAGAATAGAAATCTGCTAAAGAAACAGAAATAGATTTCACTTTGAGCACCCCCAGCAACCTCAAAGTTGCTCAGGCCATAGTCTCAGGAATTAGCCTGAAATAGCCAGCTTTGGTCGCAGTGAAAATCTTTTCTTGCTCCTGCCAGAAGCCTCTCCCTTTCCCAGTTCCGCACGGCAGGCTGCTGCAAACACGGGCACGGCAGAGCTCACCTTCCAGCCCGGGAACTGGCACACTGCCTTCATCCCGCTCACATGTGTGAGCCCAGGAGGAATTAGAACTCTGGAAGTTAACTTTCTAAGGCTTTTTCCTGTGTTTCGGCCCAGCACGAAACCATCTTTCTTTGGTGTGAAATTCAGGAAGACTGGCTGGGAACCTGTGCTATGCCATGGGGAGTCCCCACTCCAGAGACAATTCTGAGTATTTTTGTTTTGACTTCTGATTTCTTTTTTGCTTTACTCTTCTCTCATCTAAGTGCTTGCCAGGATAACCTCTGAAGAGAGCCTATAGGGATGCTACAAAGAGGAAGCTGAAGGATAAAAGTCAAGCTTCCTAGTCCATAGAGCCTGAATTTTGTTTCATATGGAAATCTATGGCCGAAGAACAGTCTTGTGACCCCCAAAAGAGCGATAGGAGTGCAGGACCTCGCAAGGAGATCTGAATTGCTCTGTGCAGCTGGGCTCAGCTGACACTGTTACCTAGTTAGAAGGAGGGAGCCAGAGCCACTGGAGTAAAAACAACCTTTATGATGGATGTTTGACTTCACAAATAAAACCTCTTGAGTGAAGGAAAACTGCTTTGCTGTGTCTCAGCATAGATTTTGTCCCCTTGCTCTCTAGGTGCTACTGGTGGAAAAGGACTTTGAGATTAAGGAGACAATAAAGTTTCCTTCTCACTTTGAAAGCTGGGGGAATAGGTTTCCGCAGCAAGGAAGCAATAGAGAGGCTTTGGAAAAAATAAAAAATAAAATCCAGCCACATGGCATTTTTTGCAGCTCCCTCAGCTGCTGTGGTGTGGACTCACCCATCTGTTATCCGACAACACTTTTGCTGCAGCTCCAAATTGTTCAGGGTGGAGATTATTCACATGTCAGCTGGGACTCGGCTTTAGTGCAGCCTGCTCAGCCATCCTGGCAAAGCATTTGTCATGAAACATTTGAGAGATGAGTTTCTATGGCCTGTCAATTATGATAAAAGAATTGGAAAGGGACATGCTCCTCAAAATATTACTTCAAACAGCGCTTTCTTTTTTAAGTTTATGTAGGTTTGGGGATAAAAAAAAAAAAAAAAAAAAACCAAAACGAGTGGAAAATATAAAAGGTATTTTACTTCTACAGAGCTTTTAAAAGTCCTGCACGAATTCTTCAGTACCATGCCCCAGATGTGTTGCTGAGGCAGGAATTCCAGGGGCTCTGCTGCAGAACTGGGGCCACACAATGCCACCAAAAAGACCTCACCTGCCTCTCCCAACACTGCTGGGTTCTGCCCCACAACCAACAACCAATCCTTAATATGCACCATATTTAACTGGGTCATTTCTCTCCTGGTAACTGAAGAAGACATATGAGTCCCACAAAAGATTTACTACTGTTGTATCATTTTTTCTTTCATAAGTATGAATCTTCCCAGTGTCCATTATTGATTTCCATAGAAAAGATGGAGAAATTAATCAGAAGCTTCAAATTATGCCCATAAGCAATGACCATGGGAAGAGGAGTTATTTAAATTTTAATGTACAATCATGAAGAAAATATTTTAGCCTGATAGCATCAAACTAAAACAAGCAGAATCTTGAGATATTCAAGGAAAAAAAAACCAGCAACCTTATTGAAATCAAGCCCTCCCATTTGATACACAGTGCCCACAGCATTCCCCACCTGCATTTCTGCTTCCCAATTAATATTTTGGGTTTGTTGCTGGGCAAGGTGCCAGTGCATATAGTTCCCACTACATGACGGTGCTGCTCTTGTGTGAAAGTGACCTAAAACGACATTGAATAATTCTTTAGCCATAGTAGGAGGTGCCAGAACAGCCTACAGCAAACACTAGAAACAGCCATAAGAACACAGGTAAGTGTTGGAGAGACCAAATTCATGGCAGATTGGACATTTGACCTCTACTGTAAAACAACACTGTCTCTTCATAAATATATATTTGTATATTACACACATCTATTAAATCTTTTATGTTTTTTCTCTCTAAATAAAAGTAAGACATGGTGACAAGTATTGTTTATTAGTCCTGCCAGCTGGACTCAAATATGCTGCATATGTCAGCACAAATCTGTGACTGGGGACGTGTTCCGCTGATATTTCACTCAAATAAACATTCCTGCTTGGGAAATACCTAAAACAAGCCGTTTGAAATACAGCATTACTTTTCATCGAGCTAATCCTAAACTGAAAAGCAAGAGACCACATTGTACAGCTGATTTCTCAGTCAGTTTGATGAAAAATCAGAAAAATGTTGCCCCTTCTGCGGTGTTTGAAGGGTGGCACACTCTGAACCAAACCTCTCCAGCTTCCCCATCACCCTGTGGTTCCACAGCCCTGTCCTGGAGCTGGTTAATGAGGGTACAGCTGAAGACAGGGATGTGCTTTGCACTCCGGAGCCTCCTGCCTGCCCTTGGGGACCTTTGGATAACAGGAGACACCTTCAGCACTGCTGTAGAAGCAGAGAGGAAAAAACAGATGATGCAGCAGGTGATTCCACATCAGCACACACAGATCGCACGTGGGGCCAGCAGCATGTGGGACGTCAGACCTAAATGCTCCACGTGAACGGGGCTGGAGCTCCTCAAGGTGCTCCAGCTGAACACAGTGGCCAAACAATTTGTAAGTCCCTCTGTAAGGCAGCAGAAATGCCCGGAACAAACTCGCAGCCCTACGGGAGCAAACGGCTTTCGATACTGAACCGCTCAGGGACTGAGCACACTCCCGAGAGCAGCCCATTCCCCCGCAGTAACAGCAGATTCCAGTGCCTGTGGTCATGCCAGAGGCTGGATGTGCTGCATTACCCAACGCAGCAGCCACCAGTAACGTACAACACCGTCCCACTCGGTTTCAAGGCTTACTCACTTCACTACAGCCTCAGATAAACAGCAAATCCAGTTTAACAGCTGAGCTGAGCAATCAATCATTCAGAAACAAGATTCAGAGCAGTCCTGGTGAACACACAGAAGGCAATTAGATGCCACTGTTAGTAAAATAATATTGGTGGGAATTCTTTTCCCTCATCTGATTTATTTCTGTCAATCTGCAGCTTAGACTCTGTGTCATGATTAACTCCTTTGTCCTGAGATGCCGTATAAATGTACTGCTGGCATTATTAAATGCCTCTGAAAGCAATCCTGAACCTCGCAATTGCTAAGGAAATTGATTAAAGAGAGTCAGCTAGCACTGCTAATTTGCAACTGGTTATTTTTAATGACAGACTGATAAAATGAGATGCTAAACCTGAGAATAAAACTCACTTTATGTACTATGTTAACTTGCACAGAACACATTTGCATAAACATTTGTAGGATAAAATGACTCCTTGGGCAGTTCAGACTCTTTGGGCTGGCTGGTTTGGAAGAGATGCTAGGCGAAAATATAGTGACTGCACTATCAAATTCCAGCGTCAAAAGTATCCCTCAAAAGTCATAACCTCTTTAACTTCCTTGTCAGGTTTTACAGAATAAGTTTTTGGCTTGTGCTCTCCATCAATACCAGCAAGTAAACTCATCTGAGGGAGTTCAAATAAATGCAGTATTCAAGGACAAAAGGGAGCAGGTTTGGACACAAGAAATTCAAACAAATATCAAGGTATGTCGAGGTTTCCAAGTACTGAATATATTCATGGTATTGTATGTTTGTATTGTGCGTACTTATGGTTTCCATGAGCATTCTTTCAGGAACACCAGGGTGATATTAAACAGAAAACTTTTATAAAACAAGTTTGACTCAATAGTATACTGCCCTTTCCTCCAAAGAGAGAGACAGAAAAGTGTTTGAAGCAATCAAAAGATAAAAATCTGCATTGATTGCTCTCAGGAAGGCAAGGTAAAATTGAATGCCTATGTCCTTACAAACACATTGGAAAGATTTCTAAAACCCTCTGAAAAGCAAGTTTAAGGCAGAGAGAAACAGAAAACTCTTATTTGCATGGAGAATTTTGTACACTCATTCCATTGCAACTGCATTAAGTGAAAGTTTAGGTGATCATTATTTTAAAATTATTTAGAATATTACAGTAGTGGAGACATATTTAATGCAAACACTGCAAATTAATCAGGCTTACTGGCAATCAATGCATGAGAAGCATTTTCAGAGCCCTGAAAACTCTGATTATCTCTTTTTGAAACCTCTATAAATTAATTTGCCACAGCTAAGCAAAAGGTGAAATTTAGGAGTTTCCCAAACAAGCACATTTGACAGAGCTCTGAGTGCTGGCACGGGGATGGAAGCACATCTCGGGAACGCTGCTTGGAGAACGGGACCAGGCACAGACACATCTGCACTCCGAGCAGGCTCCAGGCTGTGAAAGGGGTGTCTGAGCTGGCAGCACACACCTTCCACATGCTATTTCCTTCCTGCTGCCAGACTGGACACCTGAATGCTGGGTGAACTTCACACCGGGATCTATCCCACTTAGCAGGGTGGAGATGCTAAAGTAAGAAGCAGTTTTGTACTTAATGAGCTTCAGCACTGACCACAATTCTACAAAAAGTAGAGATCTAGCAGTTTAAAAAATCCAGTTTTCCAAAAAAAAAACTATGGAGTTGCCCACATTGGCTAGAGAGCAGAACATTTTATCTCAGCAAGTTCTTATCCTGTGACAAGAAGTGGTATGAACCTCCTGGAATGAACATATTTACAGACAACCTTTTGTTGTAAATCCACATTACTTCCAATAAAAGTGGTCCATTTTTAAGAATAATCTTCTAAAACATCTCAATTAGATAGAATTTTCCACTGTATTTTGTTTGCACACAAAAATACTTTGAACCGCTGTACACTGAGTTTGTCAGTAGTGTGGGGTATTCGGGGGTCATTATTGGTTTAGTTGTTTGCTGAGGCCTGAAAAAAAAAGAAAAAATATCAAATAACATCAAATAACATCTAGTTTAGGCTAGTGCAAGACTGGCTAACAGATAAATTGCTGTCTGGGTTACAGTGTGTGGGACTTACATTCTGTGAGTAATGTCTTCACTGTTGAAAGACAAAGTGATCTTGAGCCCAAATCTAAAATACCATAAGGTATAGACACCTCCTGATTTAAGTGCACTGTTTAAACTGTAGTTAGAAAATAGTTTTCAGCTGTACTCCGACTACTACCAGTGATACTTTTTAAAGACTGATAGAGTTTTATCCACAATCCATCAACCTCATTAAGTGCCAGTAAAATCTGGGCTACCATTCAAGATTAAACTGTTTAATACATACCAAAAAAAAAAAAAAAAAAAAAACAAGTAAAACCAAATTTTAAAATTAAGAAAAACA
>VZTI01002729.1:3375303-3401573 GCA_013397865.1 Struthidea cinerea
ACAAAAAAAAAAAAAAAAAAAAAAGTCAGTGTAAGCCAATATTCAAATTCAGGATAACACTTCATTGCCTAGCCAGATACAAGCACAGTAATAAAACTCAACAGTCACAGGAAGGAGAAAAAAGCCACACCTCTGTGACTTAAATGTGATGAAACAAAGAAAATTAGATTCTCTTTCCAAAGCACAAGGAAGGAGATACATTGTATTTTTTTCTCCTACTCTGTAAATCTTATGCTTATTAGTTTTATAGACATACACATGCACTTCAGCATTCAAATAATAAAAGAACTTCTCAGTTGTGGCAACACAGGAGGCAAGAACACCTAAGTGTAAATCCATCAAACCCTGAACGCTCCTCTGAGAACACAACCGCTCTGAATTACAAGAGTTGGTGCAGGGAGCCTTCTCATCTCTTACAATAATTCACTCTTGCCCTCTTGGTGCAAGCTCTCACTTTTTTTGTCCCATTAACCATTCGGGATTAAGTCTTCAACAGCAAATTTCAAATATTTTGCATTGTTATTTTTCACTGACTATAGATGTCATGGCAAAGGTGATACGGGCTGTGCATGGCTGGTTATAAGGAAATACAAAATTATTCTGGTTGGTATCAAAGCAGGGGAACATCTGCTACTGTCTCTGACCATATTCTTTTAACAGGAACACAAATACATCATTCATGACTGGATGGAGATTCTGTGGCCAGAGCAGCTCCGTGCTCAGCAGAGCAAAACCAACATTGATGCATTATTCTCTTTCCATTCGGGACCCTTACTTTGCCCTGTGCCATAAACCCCAAAACATGTCTATTAAAGAACACTTTAGTCACCTTAGAAACAAATAGAAACTTGGTACATTTCCTAAATTGTCTAAAAGACAAAGAGAGGTTTAGCTGACTTTGAATGGCCACACTAAGGACAGGGAAAACCAGTTCAGCTTCTAGAAGTAAATTAAAAAGTGCTGTCAGTGCCCTGCGTGTGGACACAGATTATTCTAAGAAAGGTTGTGGAGCTGAAAAGCATCAATGCTATTTTTCAATGTACCTGGAAGTTGAAATATATTTTTTCATAAGCAAATTGTAAGATGAACAATAGCATAAAGGAAAAAGAAAAAAAAAATGGAATCAAAAAAGGAAAGGAGCACTGTTCAGGTTCATTTACAATTTGAATGGGGAAAGATTTGTTAAGAACTCTTTAAAAATGAATAGATGTGTAATTAAGAAAACATGAAAGATGCCAGAATTTCACTGGGTGTATGGAAAATAAGTATTGCTTCCCAGAAACACACCATGGGGAAAAGGCAAAGCCTTTCTCAGCCCCTGTATACAATGGGAAAGCAGAACGAAAGGCATAAATTCATTTATAAAAAACAAACAAACAAACAAACAAACAACCCCTGCCTAAGATTACATTTTTTTCTTCATTGGTTCTTTTTGTATTTTTTCTTACTGTCACTGTATCACAGAGAAATCCTTTCCCCTCTAAATGAGAGGGGGCCAGATCCACTCCCTTTTGCTTTGGAGAACAACAGCCACTGTCCAGTTTCTTCAAAAGATATTTACTAGCACGAAGTCACCATCAGG
Organism: Struthidea cinerea; assembly: GCA_013397865.1. Taxonomy (NCBI): domain Eukaryota; kingdom Metazoa; phylum Chordata; class Aves; order Passeriformes; family Corcoracidae; genus Struthidea; species Struthidea cinerea. Next base: position 3,376,886 of record VZTI01002729.1, read on the forward strand.
TTTTGAGAACCTTTTGAGATTCTTCTGATACTTGTCACTGAAACAGCCCTGAAACCATGTTTGAGTTTCCTTGTGGTTCCAAAGCTCCTCACACAGCTTTGCTGGCTTACAATAACCACTTCATAATATTTAAATCCTTTTTTTCTGTACCATGGCTCACCACAGCCACTCTTCTCAGCACATTTTGGACTATATTCTTAATATATTTTCTACTTCAGGTATGGGCTTTAGGAAAAATTTACCTGTACTAATAAAACTACCACAAGAAACATTTCCATGCATTTCTGACTCAGAATGCATGAAAGGATGACTCCACTTGACTTTTGTTTAGTTGGCAGAGTACAAAACCTCATTAAATACTCACTAATCAGCATTTCTTTAGGGGGGGAAAACCCCCTGAACACAGATTCCCTTAATACAGACAATTATATTAATAAGGCAGTGGTTCCAAGCAATCCATGGAGGCACTGGAGTTCACACACACACACATGAGATTTGCAGCCCTTGTCAAAGAGTTTGCCTCTGGCTATCCTCAGCCTGGCAACATTTTCACATTAATTTTGGGCAGCAGGAATTATCCCGCTTGGGGCGTTTTAACCATGCTTGAAAATAAATAATTAATGCATTGGACACTATTAATTAGCAAAACTCAGAAACAGCTACTGTTACAGAGCCTGAAAAGTTTTTCTAAACTTGTCAGGCTGTTAATAATAAATAGGGTGGAAATGGCCAATTAACATACTTAAATAACAGCCTTTATAAACAGTGGAAAATACCACTTTTTCTCTTCTTTTGATATGAGAAATAAAAACCATCAACTCTGCTACTTTAGTCCTAATTCTTCACTAACAGAAATGTGGATTTACAGTTACAGGTGAAGCAGAGCTGTGGAACCAAACACAATATCTAACCATGGCAACTTCTTTCAGATATTGGAAATACATTTTTTTTTTACACTTTTTATGTGGCAATAAAGTTTGTTAAAAAATAACATGTGAAGGTGAAGATCTATGACCACATTTCCTCATTCCTACAATTTTGGAAACCACAGAACTACAGTAATACAGATTATATTATAAAATATGACTCCTCTAAGGCATTAATACCAAATAAAAAGAATTTATTTCTTAATCTCGACTTTTTCTAACAAAGACTTACTTTTGTTGTAGTACTGGAAATAATGAAATAAAGCCAGGGTGATGACTGGGAGTAGTCAGCATGGGTTTACAAAGCAGAACGACACCACACGAGTCCCACAGCCCTCTCCCATAAAGAGATGGTGGGAGAGCAGGGTTGATGTTTACCTTGACTTCAGCAAGGCTTCCAATGCTGTCTCCCCAGTATTCTCATGGACAAACTGACAAGGCAGGAAGCAGAGGAGCAGACAGTGGAGCAGGTCAAACTGGCTGAACTGCTGGGCTCAAAGGTTTATGATGGCACATTCCAGCTGGAGGCCACGCCATTGTATTAATGGAAAATAACCCACAGTGGTGTGACGTCAACAGGAAAACAGAGAGGGAAAGATGCAAAATCAGGCAGCAGCACTCTTCCTTCACTTTCCTTTCTCACAGAAACTAATAGAGAGGGTAAAAGAGAAAATTATACAAAATTGACTGCTGTAACATTTGTAGCATTATCAATATTCATCCTGAGGTGACCGAGGCACTGCCGGAGCTTACACACAACACTGGTACAGCATAAACCATCTCCTTGACAGTCAACAAAAACAGCAGTACCCTGAGCTAGAGTACTGTTGCACTACCAGTTCATTTATTCATGAACTGCAGAGGAAAATAAGCACGTGGAATGTATATAAATTTTCAGTTCAAAAGTTACTGCCATCAAGGGAGAGCCCTAAGTTATGCACTACCCTTATAAAAAAGTTTGTGGTTTGTTTCTGTTTCCCCAGGAATGCTGCAGTGCATCTAATGAGCACACCCCTTAGCCTCTCTCTCTTGGAACAAAGCTTTCCTTTGTTGCTTAGGGCTCACACTCAGCTGACTTGTGCACCAGAAACAAAACTGGTCTAAAAGTTTTGAAATAAGTATGTTCGATTTACTGCCTCTTTTTTTTTTCCTTTTTCTAAATACCAAGAGTCCATCTTCTTCTTTATCTGTGTCCTCGTTGGCTGCTCTTGCCTGCATTTGGCCGCGCACTAAAACCACTTTGCACAGCAGAGGAATCCACTAAAGGACGCAGACTTCAGATAAGAACAGGTATTTAGGCAATAATCAGACAATAAATTCTATCCCGGGAGGTAATGCAGCCCAGAGAGCATTTATGTTTCCTTTACACCATTACAACTCTTGAAAAGTGTTAAATTCTTGACTGGCTTGTGCAAGAACAAAACAACCTGGGTCTGACACGCAGCTGTCGTGACTAACGCAGAGTAAATCATAATCTTTACCTGAGCTGGGCAATTGCCAGAACAGCCTGAACTCTGGCTGTCCTGAGGTCCAGCGGTCACCCTGCCCACTGAACCCAAACACCTTTGGGACAGGACACAACTGGGGCCATCCAGGAGGAATCACAGTCCAGGAAGTCTTCCTCCCCTGGGCGGAAGGATGGACTACACAGGGCTGAGACGTGGCCCAGTCCAGCAATTCATGAAAACTTCAATGTAACAGTGTGGAAGCTCAGTGTATTCAGGTCTTTTTAAAAGAGGTTAACCAAGATTCAATGCCTTAAGTTACCTCTGAGTTCTAACAAAAAAAGTTTAAGTCTTTGTGTTGATATCAATATTTTGGGTTTATTAATGAGTAGTGAGTGCGCTGTATCAACAAAACCACAACACCGTGGGTTTGGGATGGTCTTACTATGCAAAAATCAATGAATTTTTATAGTTTTCTTATAAAAGATTGGTTAATGAATACATGCAATTGATAACCAAGAATTACAAGTAAAGATGGTCCTACCAATGTTCCTACCTAACAAAATTAAAACCTGACCTGCTCAATCACCAAACATTCTGAATAAAGCCACACTTAGAGATTCTGAATAACCACGAAGACTTCAAACCTATAAAATTTTCGGGTTTAGTTATGACAAGATTAAAAAATGTCCAAAAAGCAATTATGACATCAGAAAAATCTAAGGGTAAAGTGCATAACTACACACTTGAAATGAAAAAGTAGTGAGGGAGAAAGAAAAGATGCAATTTGCTGTTTCTATATAAAATTCAAAACAACCAATTAATTAAATGTAAAATATATTATATGCATACTTTATAATTTTTCTTATTCTTCAATTTAGATTTCACAATGTGTTAATTACTAAAACAGGTCATTAAGTCAGTTCTTCAAGCTAATAGAACCCGAATAAACTGCTAAGAAATGTCCCTTCTTTTTCCTTGCATTAAAGTCCTCTTTTATTGTAGCTATCAAAGCGTTACCATGCTGCTTTGTTTTCCTCTGTCCACCCCATGTGAAAACAAGCACCAAAAAAATGGGGGGGGAGGGAGAGAGAGATGAGGAAAACCTCTGGTGGAGCTGCCATCTGACGTGAATCCTGATTGCCACCTGCTGTATCGTTTAACTGGAAACAAGACCTAAAATCTCTCTGGAGAATATATGGCTGTGATTTAGCTAACTGACATCTGGATGCTCCACATAAATAGAGCTGAAAGAACGTTTTCCTGCCGCTTCCAAGCCCGGCTGATAAAGTAAGCAGTTTGAGCATTAAGGCTTCGGGTGGCTCATTGCGTCTCTATTGACAGCTCAAATATCTTTTCCCTACATCTCAAGCCAGCTCCTGCACAAATTCGTGGCACCACGCACAGCGACTCCTGTGAGCAATTTGGGAGGGCAGCTCTTTGTCTCCCTGGGAAAAACACGCATGGAAAGTGCAGGTGCTAAAAAGCTGGAAGCAGAGAAATTCTTCAGCCTTTTCTCAATATTCTGTGAGCAGACTGTCTTTCCTATGGAAACTATTTTAAACAAGGTCACAGTTCCATAAACTTCTTGCCCCTGCAGGCTGTTTTGCGAGATTGTTATGGCTTTGACTTTGAAAATATTTTGGAATAGGTATCTTAGAACTTGGCCAATCCTCTCAAGGAGTGGATGGCCGAGGAACCAATTACCTATTGCCACTCAACACACTTTTTGCCATCTATCCTATAAAGTAGTCAGAAAATTATTAAAGAAAAGCTTTGGCTTCCACTTGTTCATGAGCCTGGACTCTGTGTCGTTTTCTTTATGCGCCTCGGACGTAACAGTGACAGCAAAGCACACATTAAACAGCACGGGCACGGATAACCGAGGGGGCAGAAATGTTTCCCTGTAAAAGCTGCATTTTGCAGTCGGGATTCTGCAGCTCCTGTTCTATTCCATATTTTGCAGCGAAAGCTACAATGGCTCAAAATAGATATCTTTAAATACAGGTTCATGTCATTTATATAGGTCCAAAACCAGAGTAGCACAAATAGCAAATACAGAAGTGCATAGAAGCACAAATCACTGGAACAACCTGTTTAAAGTCGAAAATAATTTTATGCAGTTTTTTTAACATTTCTTGTCACCAATATCATCAAACATCATGAACAGAATCAGAAAAAAATAATATTATTGAGCAGATCCTCTGCTCTTGACGAATAAACCCACCTTGTTCAAGCAAATCAGCAGAGAAAAAAAAAAGACATTTTTTTATTCAACACCATCAAGTCTTACTAGGAAAAGAGAGGGGACGAATACTCAGGATACAGTTTATCTAATGAAAAACTTAACAGCCTAAAGCATAGATTTATACTGAACACCTGTAAAATTACAAAATGATGCACTGCTAAAATATAAAACTTTTTTCTTATGATAAAAATCACTTGGGGATAGAATTTTTGTGGTACAGCTGAGCTATTTTTTCTGAACAAACTTAAAGAGCTTCAGCACAAATAGTCTCATTTTCTACATATATAAGATAAATAAAATAAATGGAATCTACCCTCTTAAATATAAAAAAGTCCAAACAGATAAATGCATCTTAGAGTCAGTAACAACCACAGAACCCAGACTCCCATCAAGCTGTTACCCAGTTTTTATAGAATTAAGAGATTCATTCAGAAGCCTTAATATGATAATGCATTAATATAATGGAGCACTGTGTCTCAATATCACTACAGGACAACTTCAGAAATGCTAAACAACTAAGTTGCAACATAACCCAATTCAATCCAATTTGTTAAATCCCATTTAGCCAGGTTTGCAAACCCTTTTCTGCCAGCGTCAGCTGCTTTGGTTGCCAGTGAGTAACAACACTGCTAGGAATGCAAGGAAAGGTGAAGCCACGTGCACTACGACAGACCTCTCACTGCCTTCTGTAGTAAATAAATGCTGGATAGAAGAAATCCTAATAAACTGGACATGAGTCAAACACTGCAATCCTCTAATTTCTCAAAAGTTTCCGAAATTTCTGTCATCACAGGTTTCTTACATTAATATGATTGGTTCACTTCACAGAACTGCTCAGAAAATCATAAAAGCAGTAAATGTGCTCTCTGAGCAGGCAGTAGCAGTTGGGAATTTTCTGCTTAGGGGAGAAAATGGAGGGGCGCCTGGAAAACACAAATCTTGACGTTTCTAATAGTGCAGAATACATGAGCTTTAAGTGGATTTTCCCAGGTCTGTTTAAAATTATAATGGGTCAATTTTGTTTACTCTGATGATTTCTTCAGTTACAAATCTGCTTAAGAATTTCTTGGCTCTAAGCTGCAGCTCAGTGCTTTTTATGGTTATGGCTGATAACTGAAATTGACTGGGTTAAAACGTGTTGGATTTGTCTCAGAAGTCTAAAACAATGACAATTTTTTGCTTTGATAATCCAGAATAGTTCCACTAACACCTAGATCAGCAGAACCAAGGTGGCAGTAATGAAAACATCTCCCGGAGCAGCCTTTCTGGGCAGAAACCCCAAGGACACCAGGAGCTGTGACCAACTCTCTGTAGAGCCTTGCAGTGAAATGAGAACTACTCCAGCACGATTACTTCTTCGTTAAACTCATTAGTAAATCATTTCAGTCCCTCATTTCAGTTCAGAGGGGCCATGCCAGGGACTCAGGACTGGCACATGGGAAGGAATAAGCTGCCTGGGGCAGGAGGTGGCAGGACTGCTGCTGGCAGCAGCTTTCAGCATTTGCCAAAATACAGCTTGTGGTGGACTCTGTGAGACACCTGAGGAGATGGAAGGGCCTGCCCGTGTCAGAAGGGGCAATCCCACTGCTCCCAGATTCTCTTGGACTGGCCTCACACTCACCTGACCTTTCAAGAAAGCAGTTCAGCTTTTTGCCAGAAAAATAACAATTCAGGAGGGAAAAAAGTGACAAGTATTGGAGTTGACACAGGAGAAGCTGGAGAAGTGCCTGGACTGCAGGATGAGGGAGAGGAAGCCCAGTAGGAAGCAGCAAGCTGTTAGATGAACTCAGGTGTCATGAAACTTCACGCTCCAAGACCTAGGTTAGAATTGCTATTTGAACAATTCATTATTTCAGGCACACGAACACTCCCAGGGAAATGAAACAAAAGCAGTGAACTTCATTTAAATACAGGCTGGGAACAACTGCCAAGAGGAACAAGGTCAGCATCAATTCCCCTGATCATATCCCTTAGTGCTGCAAAGTACATGCTGCTTTTATCTTTTACCAGTTGAACTGATTAATATGACTCGCTAAAATCACCAGCCTCCACGGGATGGAGAGGAACAGAGATAGGCGAACATGTGCTGAAAATTAAAAGGTGGTAAGAAATAAGCAGGCCATTCCCCCAAAGTCTGCAGAAAGCACAGCTTCTAGCAGCCGAATTCTGGATGGTGGTTCCCAGCCTCATTGCAGCTGCCAACGCTGTGCCAGACACGAAGACAACCTCACTTGGCACTGACGTGCCTTGTTTTCAACAAGACTTCAGGGCTGATGGAAGATAAGATAGAAGAAATTCCATCTTTAGTCACAACATCACACCACCACCACCACGCTCAAAACAACCAAAAAAAGGAGAGAGCTCATGGCTGGCACTCTGAGATAACTCAACCATTGGCTTCTTCTCTTTCAATTCCCACAGTACAACCCAAAATACCTTGGTTTAATACTGGTTCTTGTCAAGAACGCTGCTGAGAGCTCAGAACTTTTCATAAAATAGATTTACTGAGGAGCTGGGAACAAATCCATTCAGATGAACTGTAAAATGAGGGCTTAGCATTCAGTGACACGAAATGACAGGCACATGCTGAAATGAATTAACCCCACTGGCTTGGATGTAATAGCCAGTGTCTTTAAATGTATCATCCCTCCATTTCTAAAATTATTTTAAAAGAAAAACCCCTAAAATATCATGAAAGTAAAGGAAGGGGCTGAAAGTAGAATTGAGCTCCTCATTCTGGTTTTGATTTCTTAGTGATCTTAGCAAATCACTAACTCATTCTTCACTTTCTGCCTCATAAAATTGAGAAAAAAAAATGATATATACCTGACACTTTTAATATGAAAAGCACTTTAGAGAAGCTTTTTGACACAGGATGAAAGATTGTACTTTGCCACACAGAATAGCTGTATTACCTGACATGCTCATTATCCACTGTCAGACCCCAACAACTTTCAGAATATTTTCCTCTTATTATTCCTCACTTTCACTGTGTTCAGTAATTAGAGATGGAATTCTGTAGATTGGTTTAGTGACTTAGAAGACTAATTTCCTCAGAAATCCAGATAAACCTGCTTTTCAACTGTCCAGAGATGTTTTCCAGAGTCTTGCAGGTATTTGGGTAAACGTTTTTGTAATGCAGCCTTCTTAGTCCAGAGAGTTGTGAAAAAAGGAACCACTCTTATTTAAAAATCTCTGTCATTTCTTAATGCTATAAATAGAAAACAACCCAAATTAATTATGTTTCCTGTCTGGTGTCACTAAACACTGCACACATCCACACCAGCAGCATTCACAGCACGAACAGAATTATTTGTTACTTCTGTGCTTGTGTTCTAGGTCACAACTCCGAGTCAGTTTTGCTCCTTCTCCCCTTTTGCCTGTGCTGCGTGGGCTGCACAGAGGCACAAAGATAAGGCGCCCGCATTGTGAGCACTGCCTGATCATTTCTGCAGCACACACCAGCCCGGCTCCCCTGGCTGTGCTCACAGCCACTGCAATTTCTCTAGCAAATCAGAACGGTTTCTGGCGCACTTCAGACTCGCTCTCCTCCAGCAGAAACTGGCCTGCCCATTTTAGAAACAATCAGAAAGCACCAACTACACATTTATTTGACTACCTGACCTGCCCTCCAAAACAGTCATTACCATGCAGAATAATGACATTGCACAAAGAGGAAAGTGCCGCTCTCAAAGGCAGGGAGTGCTTTTGGGACTCGTTTCAGCAAGCCAAACAATGCTGCTCAGCCAATGAACTGACACCACTCCTAAAAATACTTCTTTGTGTGTCAGTGAAACGAGGCCCAGACACCCCAAACAAGGGGCTGTGTGTTCCTGGGGGCAGCAGCCGGCCGAGACTGCGATCCCACCGCCCATCTGCTTCTTCCCCGCTGCCAAATCCAAGGGCCTGTATTAAAAACAGGACTCGAGTTATGCAATTTGCCAGGCTCTGCCCCGTTCCTGCTCCCGGCTCTCACACAGTGCCATACTCACGCCTAGAGGGATGGGGCAAAGCCTGCTTCTCTCCCACTGGCTTTCACAGGAAAGTATTTTGTGTATTTTAGCCAAAATACACAAATTGCTGTTGAAAATTCTTAGTAAATCCGTGGCTCTGTGTGTTTCTGTTTCTTCAGCTCCTCATGCCGCTAAGATTTCTGCTTTTCCCCAGAATGAAAGTCACTGGAGAGAACACCTTCCCCAAGAGCAAGGAACCTGAAGGGATGGCTCCTGGTGAAGGTGTCCCCTCACAAACACTGCAGCTTGGAGCTCTGTGGGGAATCATTCCAGCAGAGGATGACCAAAACTGGGGCTGCAGATGAGCTCAGAGCTCTGGGACTCCTCACTCCCAAGATCTCCACCTGAGGCTGCCCTGGGCCTGGGAACCCATCCTAAGGGTAATTGTGTTGATTCAGTGCAACTGCTGCGAATGTTTTGTGTCTAACAAGATGTTCCAGGTCCCAGAACTGTTTCAGGATTAATTCATTGCCCAAGACTTGCAACAAAACAGGATTTGGGAGGAGTTTGGGGCATTATTTTCTGTTCTTTTACACAGAACTGAGCAGAAAGAATATTAAAAAAAAAAAAAAGAAATAGCTTCAGCCACCTGTTGAACTACAGGATGGCTGTATAAATGAATTTTGCATGAGTTTGTTTGCTCTTTATGCTTTTGGGGAAGTTTCACCCCATCCCTAGATGAAGCTCTGTGCTCCATTTTTTGCCTTAGATATTTTGGGGACTTTCAGAACTCCTACCCAACACTTTCATCATTTCATCCATAGGCCACAACTGATCTTAAATACCTTTCTGAACATTTTTACGTGGAATGCCATGAAAGTTTTACCTTAGATTTTTGCCTTTTTGTTTCCTTTTAGATTTATATCAAATAAAGAGTTTTCTCACTGCAAATTATTCTCCTTCAGGCAGTAAGGAAGATGTACACATGGCACAAGCATGTGTGCAGTCTGAGTAGCAAGGGATTCAACTTTATATGGAACAGAGGCAGAAAAGGAAAGCTTGAGAGAATAAAATCATCTCTAACTCAAGCATAGCTGAGCTGCTGTGTTCTCAAATACACCAATATTGGCAAAGACCACAACAACAAGTCCAGCCTCAAACCTGATGTTCTGTTTTGTACTTTTTCCATGCATTCAACAAATACTTAATGATTATCAAAACAAAGTGAAAATCAAAAAGAGAAAGTTTTCTGAAGACTGTAGAGATGCACAGTAAAGCCTGATATATAGACAAAACAGAAAAAAAAATGGCAGTGGAAATATAGACTTTTTAAAATATATTTGACTGTTCTACAGAATACACAGCAGTGAATAAAGACCAGTGTCTGTCGTATCATGGCAAGAGTTCATCTTGTCTCAAAATTTCTGTTGGTTACTAGTTTAGCCTTAAGGTTCTGTAGGAAAAAAAAGAAATATTGTTTAATTTTGGAAGTAAGAGTAACTCCCTGTTATAAACAACATGCACTCTGGGGCCAAGATAATTTTACTGTGCACTTGTTATTTAAATGAGTGCAGTGTCTCCATATGGCCGTGTGGATGTGAGATATATGTTCTGTGCTCAAGGGGCACTGAAGGATTTAAAGTACATATGTTAACAAATAATGCTGAGCTGGCGCCCGGCATTGCTGTCTCCGCCACAGCAAATAGAAACCTGCTCTGTTTTTTGTTTGTTATTTTCCTTAGAAGTATTTCTAAGCGCTAAAAAAGCACGTGGGGATTTCAGAGAGGCTTTACTGCATAATCAAGTTATTTCAAGGATTACACTACTGGAAGCATCCTTTGGCTTGCAGTTACTTCTGGAAGGGTAAATCACACTTCTGTACTCTTTTTGTTTGCTCTTCAAAGCAAAACCAAAACCAAGTTCCATATATAACTACAAATATTGGTTAAATCTAGAACTCCCAGACAATCTTCCTGGCATTAACACTTCTCATTTATTATGATACTATGTTAATTCGTGCCAGATGGAGACCATTCAAATGTTCATGACTTGTACTTGTCACGAACATATGTTCCTGGAATAATGGAGTGGTTTCTTAGCAAACAACATCTCATATTTAAAGACCTATGATGAGGCTCGTAAAAGAAAAAAAAAATAAATAAATAAACACAGAAGGGCACAGCTGGAAAACAAAAAAAAGTTCAGGTTCTTTAGTTCCCAGAGGATTATGGAGGGCAAGGCATTCTCTGCACACTCCTAACCGTACACTGGGCACAGAACTTTAACATATCCCAGCCAAACCTGGAAGGGAACACTTTGTGTTTCCTGACTTCCTCACATCACAGCAAGCCTTGTATATTCAAGACAAGTACTCCCAGCACAGGGGAAAGCAATGAGATCTTCAAAATCCTGCATGTCATTTCAAGGCCTACCCTGTAGAAGTGCGCAGGGTGAGGGTGTCAAGGACGTGCCTGGGAAGTGACAATGACAGTGCCTGAATGCAGGTAGAATTTGGGTTTTTTACTCTAAACCCAAGGCAGGCATGGCCAGGGTTAATAAAGGCTCGCTCTCACAGTGCTGGCATTGATTAGGCCATCAGAAATAGGTGCTATAGAAGGAAGTGTCTGTTATTTCTGAAAGTATTCTGCTTAATTAGAAAAGCAGATTTCTCAGCTTGTTGCCATAATGTCCTTGCACCATGAGCACAATTCCTCTTCCCTACCCATGTACCAGAGTTAACTTCTATCTGCTTCCTTTCCAGCTCAAGGAAATTATCACTTTTGGGTTTTGCCCTAAATTGCAAAACAATCAACTCCAGCTGTAACAGATAGGCTGGTTTCTGATTCTAAAAATATGATCTGACTAGTTATTCTTTATTCACCTTTGAAATAGAGACAGAATTATCATTGCTAATGCAATGAAAGGTTACAGAACACCTTCCTCAAGGTTTGTGTAGGAGATACACAAACTCCAAACCTCACTCCTGTCCTGTCATATCTAAAACACGCAGAATTTCCAAACTCTTTGTGCACAGGTTTGAATGTGAAGATTTGAAAAACGGGAACAAGGGACGATAGATTAACCTTGGGAAAAAGAAAACAAACAGCAGAGTTGACAATGTCACGTGATGGATTGAGAAGTGGGTGACAGGTACCAGCGGGAAGACAGATTAAAAATCTATGAAGAAAAGGATCACTCACTCCAAATGGAGAGAAAAGAAATGGTATAAGCAGTTATGAAAACATATTTTTATGAAATGAGCAACAAAGGAAACTTACAGTAATAGCAACATTTCTTCCACAACACAGAAGTTGCTTACAAAGGAAAGAAATTGTAATTGAAAAAGGAAAAAAGCACTTTTGTTTCAAAACAGAAACACTAAGTGAATTGAACAGATTGAACTGCATGTCACACCAAGACTCTTAAGCTTTAAATTTCAGATGTGCAGAGACATTAAAAATCACAGACACAATTTTTATCCTTGCAGACTGACAAGATTCTGCAAGAAAAACCTAATTTGAAAAAAAAAAAAGAAACAAAACCTTTGATTTTTTTTACTTTTCCCCGCTGGGGAAGTGGAAAATGCAGAAAACATTTCTATTTCAGAGGCTCCACAAATTCTTTTGACTGATTAAATCAATTTGTGTCCCAGTAATAGGCACCATCTTTTAGGCAACTCGGGGTCAGGATACCACCCATTTTGGAAGGGCAGATGGGAGAAAGGAAGAGACAGGAAATAAGGACTTAGATTTTGAATTCTCATGACAGAATGAGCTCCTGCGGGACTGAAAAGACTGTTATAATATCTATCGAGTTCTGCCAGTAGTAATGGCAGCATGTTCCCCCCTCTGTGCTGACTCAGTGGGCACAGAAAACGAAAACCTGTTGGGTGAGATAATAAAATGTGCATGTGTTCTGCCTGATAGCAGTAGCCCTGGTGATAATCCTATGAATTCCCAAAATATGTTCCAGCATGATTCAGAGGACAACTATTACATCCTGAACAGAAGAAGAAGGGGAAAACAAGATGTGGCATTGGCAATGACCAAAACCTCCAGCCTAAAAAATGGATAAAAAAGCCTCTACACAACTGTTTCCTTCAGAGAAAAAAAAAAAAACAAAACCCAAACCAACTAAAAATAAAGCTAGAAGCAAACCCTCAAGAAGCAATATTCAGCCTTCAGTCAAATATAATCTAAAAACCCCCATCACCAATAAAACACACATGAGCTTTGTCTCTGTCATGTCTGCTTTGTTCACAAGCCCTGAGAAGTGGTCTCCAAACCATGCACCGTCCTACGGCCGAACCAGATCAATGTAAATGATCCTTCAATGTAAAGGATAATGATTTACCAAAATATGGGCATTGATCCAGTATCGATACCCAACTGGGACGGACAAAGACTCTCCAACACCTTAGGGTTAGAAAGTGTGTGTTTATTCCAGCGCCGGGCAGCTGCGTGGGAGAGCTCCCTAAAACGCAGTGCAAAGTCACAGAACAACACGAAGTCTATTTATCCACAAAAGTTCTAAATATTCAACATACAAATGCATATTTGTAACATCGACACCTCCCATTCTCCGCTTCCTATGGTAATTAGCTGAAAAGCCATTAAGCATGTGTGGTTTGTTCCTTGAATTGAGTCGGTGGTCTCATTATTTGGGGAGAGGTGGTAGATGATGAAGTAAAACTCATCTACCTCCCTCTGACCTTTCTACCTTTCTGGTTTTTGACAATACATATTACCCTAGGAGGACCTCCAGTTCCTCCCTTTACCCCTTCTGAATAGGTTTTCAAATGGAAAAATTAGTAATTGTCTACGTTTCTTTAGATCTATTAATCAGTGCTTTCTGTTTCTCATTATAGGCACAGCTAAACAAATATAAGATAACAAGCAATCAGTTACTTATATCTTAAAAGCTCATTTCAGGCCTAACTCTCCAACTAATCATTAACTCTTTAATTAACTCCAGCTGGGCTTACTTATTAGATCTATTTTAACCAATTTCAACAAAGCTAACCTTTAACTAAAATCTCAATTTTTTAAAACTCCGTGTTTCAATAATACTGCTAAATACCCTAAATATTTTGCTTTTTTCCTATATTACAAGAGCTGCTGTGGAGAAAAGAATCAAGAGATGCAATCATTTTTGTTCCTATTTGCGTTTATCCATTACATCAGCAAATGGCAGCTTCCTGTTTTCAGTCTCCTGAAAGAGTGGGAAAATGAAGGAAAAGCTGAAAATACTTTGCATATTCTCTAGAAGTGGTGAGCTAAGGTTACTTACACCTAGAACATGTTATGTGTATTCCTATAAAAGCCATATATATATGTACATATAAAAAGATACAAGCAGCTTTTTACATGGATAGCGCTACTCATTTTGTTATGAAACGAGAATTTTTGAAAATACCAAAAAGCCACTGTTAGCAACCAAGCAGAAAAAGAAATGTATTCTTCTTGTTCTTTTTTTAAAATGATTTGTTCAATCGCTTTTTATTACAGACCATTTAACTTGCTCTCTCCTTCAGTGACAGGAGACAAATCAAAAACTGTCAGGTATTTTAAACTGTGATCTGCCCTACACTTGAAGTTTGAACTGCAGCTCAGAATCATTGGACTCAGACCTACAATTGTTGCTATTCCTAGACATGTCACAAAATTCAGCTCTGCCAGAGGTATATGGATTCTGCCTAATTCAAAAATAGGACAAAACCTTGTTCAAGGCAAAGAAGCCCCACAAAGCCACAGTGCCTGTGAACAATCCCAGGAGCAACGCATTCCCCTCTCCTCAGCTCCCAGCAGAGCAGCTGGGCACGTTCAGCCAAGCCTCTTTGCCATGCAAATGCTTGTTTTACCTGTGCAGCTCCCAAACACTTTCCCCTCAGAGAATAATGTATTCTCTGACCTTTCTCTGGTTCCTATTCCCAGTCTCATTCCCAGATTCACCCTGAAGCTCTTTGTTGCACTTGCTGTCTTCCCTATTCCCAGAATGAATCTCTTGCATCTTCCCAGAAAAAAGCAGAAAATTCCCCTTCCCATTTTGCAGCCGCATTTATCACCTTGCTGATATCACCCCGCTCATTAGCCCAGCTGAAGGAATGGTTCCCACCTCAGATGTGACTTTTCAGTCTTTTCCTGTCTCTGCAATCAGTTTTCCAACTCGTTCTGGGGAAGTAGGAACTCTCAGCAGCAGGAGATCCTGCCTGTGCCCCATAAGGGATGGTCTGAAGAGTCTGACATATGCCAGGAAAAAACTTGCAAATCAATGCTTCTTGAAGGACCCATTCCGTGTGACCCTTCAGAAAGACTCTGTGTGACTTTCCCTGTCACTGCTGAGCATCGAGATTGCACCAAAGGAAAAAAATTCCAAAGGACAAACCCATCAGAAGTCGAAATTCTTTATAGATTGCAATAAACCAAACCTATACTCCAAGTCTCAAACAGTACATCTCCCATCTTCTGTTCAGTGCATAAATCAGTGTTGCTAAGCACAGCGAAAAGGTGAAAAAGGACACTCTGCACTTTATTTGAAATATACTGCCCATACTCCATTTTATATTCCTTTTGTTATTCAGTGAGTAATGTTTTACTGCACCACTTGCCTAGATTAAGAATGTTTCAATCTACGTACTTATCATTTAAAGCCACGATTCCCCCGAAGGGAACACAATGGGAGAACACGATGTTAATTAGCCTTATGGCATTATATCCCAATTCTGCGCTCGCTACACCACAGTTGTTGCATTCCCAATGCCTATTCCTTCAACCTCTCATGGAAAGGATCTGCACTTAGTCAACTTAGAGCATATTACTTTCCCATGAGGCAAAAAGACTCATGTAAAATGTACGGGCCTGAAGTGAACACCACTAAAACATTAATGCTCTGTTCTTTAAATAGGCTTCCCTTTTATGTTCGCTTTATCCCAGTGCCATGTGAAACTGCTTGACATGTTTTGTTTGGCTGGTGTTTCAAAGAGTGCAAATTTTACTCAGTCCAACTTCCAGGCCCCTGCAGCCCATTCATCCAATTAAAGGACTGTGGAATGAAAACAGAAAAAGCGCTTTGTGGAGCTTCAGAAATATTGTCCCTCAGGAAGGCTGCCTGCAAAAAGGGAACAAATCCATTGTGCAAACTGGTGCATTGCAATAGAATAAAATTGCTCCTCAAAGTCTCTTTATCCAACATGGATTACTGACTCCTGATAGCTGTAGGTTAGTTGAAGGTAGAGTCGATCGGAGTCAGGAAAGCTCTTATTACCTTTTATTATCACACATCCTCCCCCCATAATCTATAAAAAAGCCTCTAGGAGCCCATTCACTTCTACACCTCTTTGCCGCCTTTCAGTTTCAATAATGCTGAGTACAATTCAGGACTCTTTGCAGCCCACTGTAGTTTCCATATGTGTTCACAGGCTAAATATCCCTCAAATGCCCTTGGGAAAGACAGGCTGCCATTTATTATTTCAGATTTCTGGGAACTGCAGCCCTTGCAGCTCCCTGGGAATGTTGTTTCAGACAGCTCTGCTACAACCTACAACCTTACCTCTTGCCCACACTAAGTGAAATTAATTATGATGCAAAGTTCCTTGTGATACTCTTTTACATGCATTAGTATTATAAATAAAGAGCAGAGGAGGACATTTAAAGTGGGGCTGACAAACAAATGCTAAAGACCAAGTTTTCATGATTATGGAGCCAAGATTTGAGGAAGGTCACAGCAATAACTGAAGAACACTAATTATGCACTGCTTCATGCTGATTGAAAACTCAGGGATGCTGCATGATTGTCCGTATTTTAGACACACACACACACTCTTCAGAGAAAGCTAGCTGCACAAACTTCTCCTCCTTTTTATTAAGAAGGAGCGGCAAAACACAAAAAATTGAGCTACCACTCCTGTATCCCACCCTTCAACACATTCACAGGTTTTTGGTAACCCTGAAATTAAGTCACTCCTTTTTCTTTAAAGCCAGAGGATGTCCCCTTTTCACCCTGACCACAAATTAAAGCAGTGGTCACTCAAAACACGGATTCGCATTTAGACTGGTTTGAATGAACCCCAAATTTCCAAGGAATTTGATATAAACCTGAAGAATTTTTCAGGTCACTCAAACCTAAAAATTGTTTTCTACCACCCAATGTGTTATCACATTTCTTGGATATCCTGCATTTCTTGGATATCAATCAATCAATACATGCAGTTGCTTTGGATGTTGCTTTTCCACTGGTGTTCCCAATAATTATACTCACATCACTTTTCCTGTATTCTCAAAGGAGATTGATGTCTCACCGTACTCCAGCACCGTAACTTGAAATCTGCGAGAGTGATTTGCCAAAACAAATCACATCCTGATACGGAGAGAACCGCTCACTTCCTGCAGGCTTTAAACGTGTTAATTATCAGCAAAAATGATGATCAGAACCCTGGACTTCTCGTTTGTATGCAACAAACAAGATTCTTGGCAGAACTTATTGCAAAGCTAATGTGAGAGGAAGGAAACCCCAGCGGTCCTGTCTGTGTTCCTCACAAATTTGTTCGTGGAGCTGTCACAAACTGGCAAGGAATGCCTTTTTTCTGTTCCAGTATGAGTGTTAACCTTGTATTCAAGAACCCCTTTTAGCTCCTTAAAGACAACTTTTTCCTTTTTTTCTTTAATATGTAAACCAAAAATGTGGCATTGAGAATATATTTCCTTTTTTTCCCATACAGTATATCACACATATTGTCTGATATTTCAATATCAGACAATGGTTTTCAATTAATTTTCCAATTTTCCAATTGGCAATTACTAACCCAAAAACATTGATTAAGGGGAAGATTAAGCTAAGAACCAGTTTAATTGAATTCTTACTATTACAAATTTTCTTGCTGTTGAAATTTGTCATAATTTCCTATTAAAGGAAGGAAGGTAACTTTCTTAACAGCAACTCATAATTATTGATTTTATACACATGTCTAGGCTGATATATTTCACAATTTAATTTAAATATGCACTGAAACATCTGGATCCTTTCCATGAAATTTGTCATGACAGCTTTTAAAAATTATTGAAAAAATTTTGAAGTGAATCTTACATCCTTATTTTCTCTATCCTGGTACAATATGAATAACCAATCACTCAAAATTATTTGCTAATTTCTGAATTCTAAATAACCTTATAACACATATACATACATATAAATATTTGATTTATAGAATTTGCCTTCTCTGTTCAATTGTTGAAGTCCCTGATTGTCCATGCATCACTAACAACCAATATAAACTTAGAATATCAGTAACTAACAAAGGCAGTTCGAATAGAATTAAATTTAAGTTCTCATTAATAAATATCAACTGTTTAAATTTATATTCCAGTAACTCAAAATACATGTGGTCAAGCGAGAACCAATTTTTCTCATCAATGACTCTTGTTCGATATGTTCTCTCTATCCAGCTATACAAGAGAAGCCAATAAATATTCTCTGCATTCTGAATTCCAACAATCTCCACCTTCAAATGAGATAAACTTGGTGAAAATAGGCAGTTGCAAATTAAATATTTATTTACTTGTTTACTGTATGACAAGTTAAAATAGGTTTCTCCCTTAAATGAGGCAAACTATGGCTAAATTACCTCCTTTAATATCTTAAATGACAAGAAAGTCAAACATAGTGAATCATAAAAAAAAAAATAAAAAACAAAAATGTTAAAGAAAGCATTTATTAGAATAATATTTGCTGTCAAAGGATGTGGACCTGCAAATCGAACAGCTGCCCAAGCTAACGGGAATCACATTCCCACCTGGGATATCCACGTCCCCTGCAGGTTCCCTCCTCCCCCTTTTCCTTTTGCAACTTCTCAAAGTCCCCCTGTGCAGCTTGGCCGAGCCACTCCTTCACCAGCCTCTGCAGCAGCAGAGTTTCCTCTCAGATGAGCCCAAAAGCAAATGTAACAACTATGGAAGCGCTGGCCTGCAAACCTAAGCATTCTCAAAGGCTCAGTAAGAGATGAAACTCCATAGTCCCACACATATTTGTTTGGGAATTCCAGGAGCATTAGGTACCATGTTAAAAATACATACTTTAGCTCCTGTCTCTTATTTTGGAGCTTACATTCTTGCTGCGTTTAGGGTGATACAGACATCTTTTTCCTGGGGATAGGATGAAAAATGTTCTCCAGAACCAATTGTTAAATGTACAAGAATTAAATCTCATTCTGAACTCCTAGAAAAATGATTTGCCATTCTTACAATAAAACTAATGACCTGAACAATTTAATCTGCTAATATATGGAATCCTCACAGTAGGAGCTTTTACCATCTTCAGCTAGACCTGTAGGACAAGAACTCTTTCTAAAGAAAGCACAGCTATAAATACAAACTTTGGATGTCAGCTACCAAGTGGCATTATCAAATAATGACCTTTTTCATCTAGGAAGACCTCCTGACCTCTTAGACTTTGGGGCTGTGTGCTGAGTAGATGGGGTCTTCAGAGCTGACAGGGAAGCAGAAACAAGATGATGTCCTTAATCATATTCAAAGCAGCAGGATCACCTCCTGCACCTCACAGCAAGCGCTGCCGCAGTACAAACTCAGCCAAGACAAAAGGGGGGATCTGTTCTCTTACTTTGCCTCACAGTTCGAGCTTGCACTGGAAATCGAAATTTTTGA
Source organism: Struthidea cinerea (assembly GCA_013397865.1). NCBI lineage: Eukaryota > Metazoa > Chordata > Aves > Passeriformes > Corcoracidae > Struthidea > Struthidea cinerea. Next base: position 3,396,113 of record VZTI01002729.1, read on the forward strand.
CAGCCCCCTTGCTCAAGTTCAGCACAAGTTGGGAATGAGACACCTGGATCATCAGCTGGGGAAACTTTTATGCATCGAGTGGTAAAGAAGTGTTGTGAAATGACTGCGATGCCAGAAGCAATACGGACACAGCCGGCCTGGCTCACGCCCCTCAAACCAGCCCAGTCCGTCTGACAATCTTGTTCACGTCCTCAGCTCTCACTCCTGCCTGTCCTGCCCTTAATTCAGCACCACAACAGCGATTCATGCAGTAAAGATAACAAATTATCACTGCCATGATATCTGGAGGTCACTGGGGATGGGAGCAAAAATGAGGGTGAGATGAGCTGAACTCTCAGTGAGTTCTCTCTCCTCCCAGTTCTACAGCTGGGCACGGACGTGGAAACATCCCAGTGCCCACTGCTCCTGCCCAGTGCTGGCTACAGAGGAAACATCAACCTGGACTGCCGAAGTTCATTTTTAGTTAGCAAGCAACCAAGCCATTCTGTGCGTTACTTTCTAATCATTATAGCCACACTAAATTAGTTTAGAGATAATGAATAACGCAGAAGTGTGAACTTCTAAATTATTACCTGAATTACAGTTCCACAGTAATTTCTCAGTAACTTTTTGCAAGAACCACATGGGACATGCACTTAATTCCTTTTCTTTGCCATTATTTCTATCCTCAACTTCTGTTTGTAGGCTTCTAAACTCTCTGCAAACAGCGGAGTTGGGAATATAACAAAGAAACAGGATCATGTGGAAAAAGAGCTAAAACTGTTTAAAAAACAAGCTTAAATATGATAGATAACTTTAATGTATATAAAATATATTTATAGATAACAATTATGTAAAACGTAATTTTCTTACTATAAATTTATAATCTGATAGAAGAGAAAAATCAGCCTCTGTGTTGTTAGGAGCTTCTGGATCTTTTTGTTAAATATGGATTTTATGTTTTTCTTTTCTTTATGAAAATGAGTCCTGGAAATTCGGCCTGTAATATCATAGCAGTCAAATGGCAGTGATTTAAAAACCCCTGAGTATTCTTATCACCCATCTGTCCTCTCTTTCAGCTTGATCCTGATTAGGGCTTCCATCAGCTTTCCAGGGCTCAGCACAGCTCACTTGTTCTATTTCTCAGCCTACTGAGAAGGAGATTCTGCTCCCTCCAAGCCCCTTTTCTCTATCAGAATGTGCTGCGAGACCTCTCCTGGCATCTCACTCTCTTTTTCTATTCTGAAAGGGCCTGTCAGGCTACAAGATGTCATGCACCAAGTCATTAAATTTCCTTTTCTTGTGCCTCCAGCTTGGAAGAAGGTTTATGCAGCAACAACAGCCTGTTTTTCTTTGCATTGTTTTTTCCTATTTATTTGTGTTGTGTTTCTGCCACAGTGTCTTAATTTGTGCAACTGACGGTGTTGTCTCACCCACCTGCCTGCTGCCAGCAGGAAAGGAATTAATGCCTGGCACTGATGGCTGCTGGTGAGTTTGTAAGGCTAAACTCTGGTTTTATTTAACTCAATTTTATTCTTTCTGTTCTGTCCTCTAGGATTGGCATTAATGCCCCACAGGCAAATGAAACACAGTGTTCCAAAACTACTTATTTACGATGTGATTTATTTGCTACATAAATGTTTCTCATTCTCCTCTACCACTCAGGAAGCAACCCATGGCTGGGGTTTCTTTTGAGAAACAAGCAAATGTGATGTTCTACATAGCGTCAAAAATCTCCTTTTCAATTGCATAAAAGAGGAAAGGGCACGTGGAGGGAGGGGGAAAAGGAGGATTTCACACACGCCAAAGTTCTCAGATCGCTCTGAGAGCTCTGGAAATGAAGGGACAGAAGTCTCCGTCTCAGTGGGCAGCTCAGTTAGGCTGCCCTCTGCCACTGCCTGGGTGATTACTCTCCCCATCAATTCCTTGGTTATTCTGAGTAAAATTTTCTCAATTTACAATCACTGCTTTTTGAATAAATAATCCCAAATTCAGTGTGGGACTCAGAGAGAAAAGCTGCTACCTGGCTTGCTGGTAAAGACTCTCAGGATGGGTCTTGGGAGATCCAGGTTTAAAACTCTAAAACAACACATATTAGCAGAGCAAGGATTAATTCAGAGTAGCAATTTATGGTGATCTCAGGATATTCTGAGTTGGAAGGGACCCACAAGGATCAAGTCCACTCTTAAGTGAATGGTCCATACAGGATCAAACCCACAAACCCTGGTATTACTAGCACCATGCCCTAACCAGTTGAGCTAAACTGGCAACTAAAGCATGAGACACTTCTAATCTAGTTTATATCAGAGAGTCTGGGGTTGAACCAGTCAAAACCTCCCATGAAAAGCTGCAAAATAATCCAAAGAGCTTCATCCTTTTCCCTGCAGTGCAGGATGGGATAAGATAAACCAGACAGCACACGTGAAGTGAGCTAATAACAAACAAAACCAAGTACGTGACTTTGATCTTCTCCCTTCTCTAATTAATCCCTTTACCCAATTCCCTTTCTGCACTGACCGGGATAGTGACAGCTTTAACTGAGACGTGCTTTGCAAGCCATTTCCACCCCGAGTGTGCCCATCTCACCGGTTTTGTGTCGCCCATGGGGTTCCCACTTCGGCACAGCAGAGCCAAGCCCCCCGTGCCGAGCTCTCAGCCCCCCAGGAGTCCCTGGCAACGCCACAGGCAGCACCAGCAGGGAGGGCACGTGGTGCTGCTCCATCTTCAGCCAAAACAGCAGCTGAAGAGACCATCCACGGGGCTTGTGCTGATCCCCCAGCCAAGGAGCTCTGTCCCGGCAAGGGCACCGCTCTGACTGGCCCAAAGTCGATGTGACAACACAGGAGGACAGGTACGCAAGACTTGTCTCAAGTTTAAGGTCTTTTGTGCTCTTAGCTGACAGGCTGAGGAGAGCTGCACCACAGGCAGCAGGAATGGGTCAAGCACCGGTGATGGGACTTCACACTGTGAAGAAGAGCACTGAGGGGGGGAATCTTTAACATCATTTAAAAAAAAAAAAAAAGAAAAATCCAAAGTGTCTTTTCTTTATCTCAGAAATGTGATTAGAGATTCAACAGTTGCTTCTAAGGTGACACAGCGGAAAGGCTGGCTAAGGATTGCACACACAGATATACCAAAAAAAAGGTCAAAAAAGAAAGAAAATGCTTTTTCCCAGGGTATCTAGACAATGCTGAATAAACACAAAGCAGCAAACATAGAACCTGATAATTTATAATGTAAGACAATGAAGAGATGCAATTCTTCAGTAAACATATTGTATCTAACAATAGAAACAATTAAATATCAAGGTTAAATGAAAAAAGATTCAATTAGTATGCATTAAGAAACAAAAATATCCTCTAGAAACTCCACATTCACACAAAATATAATTTCTTGTGAAGAATAGATTGATTCCCTTCTAACTGCTTTTATTGCCAAAGAGAGGAAACCTCTGGAATACTTTGAAGAGTTCAGGGCACCTAATTATGAGTTTTTTCAGCTAAAAATCCTGACTGTCCAGCAGAGGGTAACCAAAGATTCAAGGCTTTTAATTATTCAAAAAAATGAAAGATGGTAAGCCTGTCATCTCTGACAAAGAGAAGCTGAGGGAAGAGCAGCAAGGCAAATCATGACTTGAGACAAATACATTTATAAAATGAATTCCCTTTGGAAAAAATTTGACACATTTGAATAAAAGGGAAACAAATTTTGCATTCCAAATAATTATTGCTTTGCTCATTGAGGTTTATTTTTTGACTACAATGTGTTCTTGCCTCTGCTTCTAAACTGACAATTACTTTCCTCAAAAGCACTGTGTCAGCACAGCGATATGATGAGCACTCCAAACCCACCCAAGCATTTCAGAGCAGACTTGCCTCTGCTGTGCCTCTATTCCCCCTCACTGCAGTTTTAAAAGAGTGAAAAAGTGTTTAATTTCCTTAATTGCATATATTATAAAAACATCCACAGCGGCATCACCAGACAGAAAAGAAGAAAAGCTGTAATACCTACGTGTTTAAAAGCACTGGACTCATTCAGGAATGGCTTTGGTATTTCCAGTGGTTTTTATTTAGTGGACTGATTTCTTCCCGTTGAAATTGTTGAAAAGCTTCCCCCCTTTCTTCATGGGACAGCACAGAAGGCAGGAGGAGGCCCAGGCCTCACACTGCCCCTTCTTCCCTGTCTTTTCCCTGTCTCTATGCATAGGCCATGGTAGAAAGGGTTGACTGACAGACCTTTTTCCAGAATACTGGGTTTTTCACTTAGCTGAACCTCCAGAAAGACCCCTCTCATGGAGCTTTTCCCCTGTCAAGTTCATGCAGAGGAAGTCAAGCAAACTTCTCACTGCTTATGCCACCCACCAATCTACAAAAGGGGATTTAGGTTTTAATAATTAAAAAATCCTGCTGAGTAATTTATATTCTTTTGCTAGCCTATAACATAAGTAAGAATGTCTTCCCAATAACAATTTCAAAAATAATTTCTTAGGGCTTGATTTCCAATTCAATCCAACAATAAATCTAGTAAGAAATTTATATGACTTAATTTAAAGCATCTAATTGAATGATTTAGCTTTGTGTAGATGTAATGAGCCATTTCATAAAATCAATAACATTGTAAAGTATAAACTAAATTATTATAAATGAAGGCAATAAAAAAAGAGCTCCTCTGTATTAGGCAGGGTGACACTTGATTAATGGGATATTATTGTAGGTTGCAGCAGAGCAGGCAGAAGAGGCTGGGGTGATATTTAGAGGTGCAGAGGTTGGCTGCCCAGCATGCAAACAGCATCTATGCTGGCAGCCCAAATTCCACAGAAATAGAGATGTGTTCCCAGGAACACGAGCTGGAGGGGTCGGTGTTCGCCATGAATTAGTAATAATAATAATTAAACCTTAATAACTCTGGTACCTCCTTACAAACACACACAAACTTCCTTCTGTGCATGAGGAACACCTTTAGAATGCTCTCATTCAGACAATCGACTGCTCTTAAGCATTATTTCCTAACCAGCAAAAGCGAAGGGCTAAAAACCCCCTCCAAAAATGCCCATAAAAGTGGGACAAGTGCAGCTGGCTTTACACACAATACATTTCACCCACCTGCCCACACGGCCACATACCTCCAAGCAGGATAAAAATGGACTTCCAGGTCTAAGCTCCTGGGCCAAACTAATAACTCCAGCCTTTAGGAATGCTGTGTCTATTCTTCTTTCCTTTGCTAAAGCACAATATACTCAGAAGTTTTCAGAAAAGTTTAATCATTAATTACATGGATGGAATTTCATTTGCAAACGTGCAAAATAGTACTGAATGCTTACTCTGATATTTCACTGCACACCAAAATTATTATAAATATATTTAATATTATATTTAATATATGAATATGACATTCATAAATATATATTTATTTATATTTATAAATATAATATTTAATATTATATTTAATATAGAAATATAAACATGCATTAATATAAGGGCAC